>JAYMFT010059676.1:0-14955 GCA_038088735.1 Panulirus argus | reverse complement strand
TATATATATATATATAAAGAGTTAGCAGTACTGTCTGTTATGGAGACTAAATCATTGAGTGAAATTTGCTGTATTACATTTTTTGATTATATTGCAAGTGATGTATCTCTGTTGTAACCACTGCTGCCTGTCGTCCGGGCGTCCCCTCCATACTCGAACTCATACCCACCTCGATGAATATAGGGGGACAGGTACTGGGATGGGCGGCGGGTTTCTTGTCCTCGTCTCTCTACCATACCGCAACCTTCCAGTGATCGGGTAGATGTGGCTTTGTTAAGGGGAAGGAGTGGGCTGCTGTTGCTGCTGGTGTCACTCGCGTTACTGTCACCATGACCTGACCCACTCCATGTTAGCCTAGCCCCCACCCTCTGCCCACCCTGGCCCACCCCAGCGGCAGAACCCATTCCTGACACCCCTCCCTCCACCCTTATCAGACCCTGTTATCTCGTCAGATAAGAAAATGACAAGAGAGTTTACCGTTTCCTCCATTGTGAGACAGATAACAGTTTTATTGACCGTCCTGGCGAGGCTTAATAAACACCTTCCACTCGCGATAGTACGTAAAAAAGTAGATATAAACCTGGTTAACTATCGGATAGTAGTAGTGTAGTGTTTAATGAGGGGCCAAGCGCCGCCCACCCTACCCCACCCAACCCCACCAGTTTATGGAGCAAGTGCTTTATTGCAACCACATTTTACACACAACTAGGGCTCTGAATTACGGTAATTTGTGATGCCAGTCATCCGCGGCATTCACTCGTTGTACGTCATTGCCCAAATTTGCAATAGGTCAGCGTTGACGAGGAGGCGAGACAGAACTAACGGTTACTAGGCAAATAATTGTCCGGAAGAAATATGGTGAGGCCATTTGTCCCCGATGGATGTACGAGTCATAGTGAGGGAGGGAGGGAGAGAGAGGATAAAAGTTAGCGGGATGTAATGAAGATAATGGCAGCAGCCGACATGGTGACACCTGCTTTATGGAGACAGTTTTGATACTGCTTACACAGGCACGCGCCCGGGCGATCCCGGCCACGATGTGGAGGTGGGGCGTCTTGGAGGAGGGCGCAGTGTGTGTGTGTGTGGGGTGAGGAGGGCGAGGTATACCTGCTGTACAGGTGCAGGTGGTGGTCGGGGGACTAGCTGTAGTGTATGTGGGTACCACTGCTGACTGACTGACTTACTGACTGACTCTCTCACGCCACTGTACGTGGGTACCAGTGACTGACCCAGTATGCGTGGGTACCACAGATTCATTCTGTCAGTGTACGTGGGGACCTTTGATTGACCCTGTTTACGTGGGGACCTCTGACAGATTCTGTCGCCAGTTTACGTGGGTGCTACGGACTGACTCTGTCATACCAGTGTAAAAGGTTTACCACTGACTAACCCTATCACACTTGTGTACGTGGGTACCACTGACTGACTCACACCAGTGTAAGTGGATAACACTGCCTGACCACCAGTGTACGTGGGAACCACTGACTGACTCTGTGACACCATTGTAAGTGGGTGCCACACACCGACCCTGTTACACTAGTGCACGTGGATTCCATTGGTTGACTCGATGACACCACAGTGTACGTGAGGGTCACTGACTGACCCAGTCACACCTCAGTGTACGTGTTTTCTTTTCTCTTCGTCAATGAATAACATTAAGAAATGAATGCTCAGTGTCTTAAAAATTTGTGGGACTTGTAATGTCTGTTGGCGTAGTGGTGCTTCTTGAAGTTGATCAGTAATGCAGGTAGAAAGGAGGCCGTTGAGTAGAGTTTCGCAACTTTACAGTGTACTGTTGTGATGTATAGGCAAACCCCAGGGGTATAGGTACAGTTATTGAGGTTTGGAGTGTGTGCGGCTATAGACGCAGGCTCACCCGAGGCCAGGATGTGTGAGATGTAGAGTTGGATGCCCCAGTGATTGCTGATATCGGTCACTTTGCTGGGCTCCTTCAAGGGCCATATATATATATAGGCAGCTTACTGAGAGTAGTTGTTGGTTGCTGGTAGATATGGTCGTCATTTGAGTCGGTTGCCAGTTCTTGGGGTTGAAGTTTCTGTTGCCCAGCATTACTTGGGCCCAGGATTCACTGGCCATAATAGAGTTCCAGTGTGGTGTGCTGGTGGAGAGTGTGAATATTCAGGCGGTGTCGTGGGAGAGTACTGTGTCGTGCGGCGGGACATCCCTTAATGATGGATCTCCCAGATGATGTGGTGGTGTGGTTGGTTTAATTACTAACTGCACACCAGCACTACTGTCCAGAAACGGACCTTCCCGTCAACCCCACCTTTGCTGCCTCTCGTCTTCACCTGCAGGTGGCGGCTGGTGACATGGCTTCCTGGTGCCTCAAGTCCTCACCAGCAGGTAGTGGCTGGTGACCTGTCTCTCTTGGTACCACCAGCAGGTGGCAGCTGGTGACATGGTTTCCTGGTGCCTCAAGTCCTCACCAGCAAGTGACGACTGGTGACCTGACTTCCTGCTACCACACGTTTTCACCAACAGGTAGCTGCTAGTGATGTGGCTTCTTGATGCCCAGCGTCCTTGCCAGCAGCAGGTGACGTTTGGTGACATGGCTACTTGGTAAGACGCTTCCTCACCAGCAGAAGATGGTGACTAGTGCCTCGTCCCGTTGTACCTTACCTGGTCACCCTTAAGTTGTGGCGACCCAGGAACTTGTGAGAATGGTTCCTTCGCTGCGCCAGTTTGATTTGTATTGAGTTATCTTCAAGCGCTCGCATCTCCAGGACATAAATGTGATTTACGTAAAGCAAGTTGTGTACCTGCTGCCCACTGGCCATCACGAAGGCTGAGGGGAAGTGTTGGAGGGACCAACAAGCCTTATGGCTCAACGGGAAAGACGATAATAGAAACGCCACAGTCTGTCTGCTCGGTGGGCCGGCCCTCCATGCACCACGGTGTGAAGTGATGGTGTCAGTTCCCGTAGAGTTACAAGGCTGTAGGTAGTGAGTATGGGGTGCACACAGGCCTAGTCACTTCTTCCTGTTATCATTGGCCAGATTATGGCGTTGTTGTAACGTAAAGGTAGGGCTTTGCAGTGTGGCCTGATTTAATGAGATGGTGTCAGAATTCTGTTTCTGATCTAACTAGCAAAGAGGAAAGCGACAGTGATGGAGAGACGTTGATAAAGGAGAAAGGGAGTTAGATAAATTGATAAATGATAATAATGATGATTATCGGATATTAAGCTAATACAAGGCATAGGTTGAAAATATACAGTGGAAATTGACACCATATAAGCATTGGAGCCTTGAAAAGGGGCGTTTGATGGCTTTTACACCAATAGTAGGGTGGCAGTCTACTGACTGATGATGATCACAGTGATTGGGACGAGACTGTCTCTCCTGCAACGGTCTGTAGCGAACTCAGGCGGGCTCGAGAGGGTGTGGTGCAGAACTGCGGGTCGTGGACGAGGCTTTGCTGGTGGCAGGAGATGACGGTGGCGAGTGCGGTACAGCAGCTTCTCTCCGAAGTGTCCGATGCCGTTGGGGATTTGAAGGGACCGAGGTTAATCGCGTACGCTATTTTCTGCATATTTTTTGTAGTATTTCCTGTGTGGTGGGTGTGGGGGAAGGCCAGGCGGCGGAGGCATGGGTTAATTTGGGACGAGCTAAAGTTCTTGAGGAGCAGGGAGTCCGGGTAACGGAAAGACGGTGGCTGGAGGATTTGATGACGAAGTGGACGTACCCCTGCCAGCCATGTTTGTCTTCAAGAGGGTTACCGAGAAGCTGTGCTGGACAGAACCACATAGAGGAGCCTGGGGCTGTAGAGGGCGGAGCGTGGTTGAAAGCGGGGTTAGCAAGCACGACTCCGGTCGTGGTTTGGTGGATAGCAGCGTGGTCGGTCGGCGCTGGTGCAGGTCTGACAGCTGGGAGGCTGTTTTGGAGAGCATAAGACAGGAGGGTTGTTGACGCCAGAAGAAGTGTCGCCGACGTCCCTCCGTCGAGCCGGTGCATCCGTCACGCCTCGTATGCGAGCATGAGGAAGCATTGGGGCCTCCTCTCGGTGGTCCCTGGTGCGCCCTAGGTGAGGGACGCCACATAGGAGGGGGCCGGAAGATGGAGATAGCGTGTGTGTGTGTGTGTGTGTGGAGTGTATGAATGACAGAGAACGACAGGTTGAACGATTGAGACGGTGTGGGGAGCTTGTAGGAGGCAAGTTACACCAAGCGCGAAGGAATCCTCTCGATTCTGACTACCAGGAAGGTGGATGGCCAGCGGGCGTGATTGCGCCCCCACAGCACTAGGCTGATGTGCCACTAGGTGAATCACAGGTGTGTGGGAGGTGGAGGGAGGGAGTTAGTTTCCCTCTCTGCCCCACCCTACCCTACTCATCCCCCACACCCCACAGCTGGTCGGCCCCGGGTCGCCTCTGGTAATAAAACAAACCGAGTCGTTGTCATAAATCGAGTAATGTACGTTTTGGGTTGGTTCATGGAAAGGCAAATTTGATTGTGACATGACCATCATTACAAATTCCCGGCAGTTGTGCACACACATACAGACACACCACGCCAGCGTGTACATAAATCTGGGTACAGTTCAAGCTACATATATACGTAGCTGTTACATGTGCACATTTCTGTGCAGGCAAATGCTCAGGCATACACATATAAAAGCGCGTTGCGTTGCAAAATATTGGTGGTATTATGTGCTGTTTCATTAATAACATTGTCATTATTGTCAGCCCTTAACGGTCTACCTTTCACAGAAAAAATACAATATTGAATACAATGTTAAATGTATTGCTTTCACTGTAAACAGCATTTTAAAATGTGTTTATTTGTTACGTTGCCGTATGGGCGAGGAACGCGCCACCACACACACACACATGGGGAGCCCCGGCCGTATTGTTGTTAGTTGTGGTAGCCATTTAATTCCTCGCTTTCCACAAGCCTCCGTTGAAAGCTTATAAGCAGTGGTTAAAGACAGTGTATTCCCAGTGGAATTTTTGATTCGGTGGGAAAGTTTATTTGCAGTGGGATTTTTTTCCAGTGGAATTTTGATTCAGTGGGAACGTTTATTTCCAGTGGGATTTTTTATTCTGTGGGAACGTTTATTCCCAGTGGAATTTTGATTCAGTGGGAAAAGTTTATTTCCAGTGGAATTTTGATTCAGTGGGAAAGTTTATTTCCAGTGAAATTTTTTTTATTCAGTGGAAGTTTATAGTGGAATTGTTTATTCAGTGGGAAAGTTTATTCCCAGTGGAATTTTTTTATTCAGTGGGAAAGTTAATTCCCAGTGGAATTTTAATTCGGTGGGGAAAGTTATTTCCAGTGGAATTTTGGATTCAGTGGGAAACTTTATTCCCAGTGGAATTTTGATTTAATGGGAGAGTTTATTCCCAGTGGAATTTTGATTCAGTGGGAAAGTTTATTACCTGTGGAATTTTGATTCTATGGGGTGTTTATTTCCTGTGGGATTTTGATTCAGTGGGAAAGTATATTTCCAGTAGAATCTTGGTTCAGTGGGAAAGTTTATTCCAAATGGAATTTTGATTCAATGGGGAAGTTTATTTCCAGTGGAATTTCGATTCGCTGGGGAAGTTTATTCCCAGTGGAATTTCTTATTCAGTTAGAACTTGAGGCGAGAGTTGTTTGCCCTGATGAAGCTTCGGTTGGAGTGAGTGGTTTAGGGGCGATGGTGCACGGGGGATTGTCCTCTGTGTGTGTGTGTGTGTGTGAGTGTGTGGTGAGGGAGGGAGGGTGGTTGTGGGTGGATGCGAGTGTGGCTGGTGGTGATGGTTGGTGTGTGTGTGTGTATGTATGGCTGGTACACGTGGGCAGTGGACGTGCCGCTGATTGATCGTAAGTCCGGGGGTTATAGGGTAGGTGTTGACATTATCGCCTCTGTTATTGTTACTGTTATAGGCTGGCGGACACAGTGTTGCCAGGCTCGCCCGGCCGCCCTGCCTGGCCTATACCATCCACCACATTCTCTCTCTCTCTCTCTCTCTCTCTCTCACGTGATAACCTTAATGTCGCCCTTAGATTACAGACACGCACGGTGCAAGGCGCCTTGGCTTGCTTGTTCTCCCCACGCGCGCGCGTTCCACCCGTGTGCATTGGGGGATAGGTTATTACGGCCGGGATCGGTCTGTGGTCGCGTTGCCTGTGTTTGTGTGTGTGTGTGTGTGTGTGTCTCCTAATTCACCCGATGCTTAAAAGGGAATATTGGCCTTATTTGAAGAATGTCTAAGTGTCGGTATCGGCAGGTCCGTCAGTCTCGGCTTTAGATTCCCTATTAGTTAGCGTCGAAAGAGTGGATATGAGCCCTGTGGCCGGCTGCCGTAAGGCCGGAACTCTGGCACGGGCCCCACATATTCAACTGTTGCAGGAGTCGTTACGGCCTTTCTTTATGCTGACAGGTTAAACATTAGTACGATAGGAGTGGTTTATACGTCGGTGCATTACACAGAAATTGGTGGAAGCTCCGTACGCGCCGGGAGCCGGGCCTCTGCCTTGCCCACGGCCGTGGGGAAAACAGGTGTCTGGAATCACTCTTGTCTCCGCTGTGTTGTGGTGCTCCCCGCCCCAGTAACCAGTGTTATTGTGCTCCCGCCACTTTACATTAGTGTTGTGGTGCTCCCCGTCACTGTAAACCAGTGTTGTGGTGTCCCGCCACTGTACACCAGTGTTGTGGTGCTCCCCGCCCCAGTACACCAGTGTTGTGGTGCTCCCCACCACTGTTCATTAGTGTTATGGTGCTCCCCGCCCCAGTACACCAGTGTTGTTGTGCTCCCGCCACTGTACACCAGTGTTGTGGTGCTCCCCACCACTGTTCATCAGTGTTACGTTGCCCCTACCACTGCACACTACTGTTATGGTGCCCTCTACTGTTGTACATCGTTGTTTTGTGACCCACACCACTTCACACCAATGTGATAGTACCCCCACAGCTGTACCTCATTGCTATTGCATCTATATTACTGTACAATATTACTGTACACCTTTGTTATGGCACGTTACCCCCACCACTGTACACTAGTGTTATGGTGCTTCGTGCTACTGCACACCAGTGTTACGACTCCACACTCCTACCATTGTACAATAGTGTTATTGTGCCCCTTACCACAGTACTCTAGTTATGGCACGGTTACTCCACTACCGTAGTCCTGTGGTGCCCCACCATTATACCCTTGTGGTGTTATGGTACCCCCTCCCGCTGTGCAGACTGTGTTAGTACCCCCTCCCCCCACCACCACTGTGCACCACAATTATGGCACCTGCACCACTGTATACCAGTGGTATGGTACCCCCCACCACTGTACACCAGAGATATAGTACCCCAGTGTTATGGTATCCCCATCACTGTAAACCAGTGTTTAGGTACCCCCCACCAATACACATTAGTAATTTGGCACTTCCGCCTCTACACCACTGGTGAGGTACCTCACGCCATACTAATGTTATGGTACTCCTGCCAGTGCACACCAGTGGACACCACCAGTTTACGCCAGTGTTTCTGACACCTTCGCTACTTTATAGTAGTCTTGTGGTACCCATCACTGTATACCAGAGTTACATTGGAACACAGGCAACAACAAACCATTGGGTCCTACAGAGGCAGTTTGTAATACTGGAAGAGACCTGAGACAGACCATACATACATGGATTCATGTCGTCATCCAGGGCACAGATAGGACGAGTCAATCTTGGATATTAAAACCAAGTATTTACCTGGTCTTTCTCGAACGTATTTAGGGTGTTACTTGCAACGCTTTTATGAGTAAATCATTGACTATCTTTGCCACACTCGAAGTTAAACTTTGGCCCGCGAGCTCGTATCCCTTGCTTTGTTTGATATCACACTAATGTAGTCTTAAATAGCTCCTTATATCGAGATTGTCATAGCTCCTTATAATATTGAGTACTTGTATCGGATCACCTCCCAAACATCTCTTTTTCTTATGAAGCTAAGTATGTGTAGGTCTCATAGATGGCTGTCATAGGATTTGCTTCTCAATCCGGGAATCATGTCTGTAGATATGTGCTCACTCCGTTCTGTCTTTTCTGAATTAGGATCACCAAAACAGATTGCACACTTTCAAGGTGGAGGCGTTTGCACATGTGAATTGAAAAGAATGTTGACAAGTTCTTGAGACGGAAAATGGATAGCCTGGCTATGAAGCTTGGAAAATGGTTCTGCTTGCAGGGCTTTTAAGTCGTCAGAGATGATTATACCTAAGTAATTGTCCTCATTTACAGTGGGGTGGCGCCTTCAGCACTCTCTGCTGTGCACAACAGTTACTTCTGTCCACCATTGTTATGGCACCATCCCTGTTGTGCTTCATATTGTGGCACCCCTACTGTTGCACATCATATTTGTGGTACTCCACCACTGTGCATGAAATGTGACCATGTTATCATAGCAACGGAACATGAAGGACATGGGAATATCCAATAGAATTGGGAAATAGAAAATCAGAAAACTTCATATGGAACAGATCACAACACCTTGTTGTAACTCAGGCTGTTTCTAGTGCCTCCCCGGTAAAAACCTCAATCCCCCAAGGAACTGTATTGGCTCCCTTTCTGTTCCTTATTCCTGTATCTGACACACACATACACCAATCGGTGTCATATCGTCCTTTGCAGATGATACAGTAATAAGCATGGAGATCTTGTCAGTGGAAGACAGAGAAACTACAAACGGATATAAACAGTCTTCCACTGAGGAAACAAAAACAAACAAACAAACAAACAAACATGCATTTGATTGGGAAATGAGAGTAAAGAAATAAAGAACAGTTGTTAATACCTGAAAGACAAAAGCACCGTCCTATCCTAATTGAACTATGCGAAAGACCTCAAAGTAATAATGTCTGACGACCTGACCTTCAGCAAATAAAACAAGGCATCAGTTGCATCCTCCATAAAGATGGTAAGATGGATCCTGCGGACCTTAAGACGAGAGAAGGAAAACCAATGATGACTGACTGTTCAAGGTTCAAATACTCTAACGAATGGCATCACATAACAAGGGCGAAATTGCAGTTACGAAGCGTTCAGTGATCCTTTACGGTCTGTATTGACGCGTTAAAGGAGCTGAACTCTTCGGAAAGACTGTAGTCACTGAGGGGGTACTGTGTGTAACGCAGACGGGAGAGGCATATCACCATTTGCACTTGGAAAACCCTCTAAAATCCAGAGATGCATTAAACACAAGAAAGAAAAGAAAAGAGAAAACTTCTAAAGCAACCTAAACCCATTGCCTTCAGCAGTCAGAGACGCCATGAGGCATACAGTAGGTAAATTTTGGAAGGCCTTGGAAAAGTATTTTCCAAGTGGACCTGACCAACCAGACTGTGGTGGTGGCCGTCGGACCGTGGTTTCCAACGGCCCCAACTCAGGGCCTTTGGTCCGGCCTAAGCTGTGTAGGGCTGGAAGGTCGCCTTAATAAGTACGTTGGGTATACAACAGATGGTGCGGTGTCCTCACCACTGTACACCCGTGTTGTGGGACTTCACCTCACGTCATTGTTCTGTGCACCAGTGTTGTGGCACACACACACACACACACACACACCCGGTTTTGTGGCATTCTCACCATTCTGTCACAGAGTTGTAGCACCCTACAACTGTACCTCAGGTTATTGTCACCGCACCACCCTGGACTGGACTTCTGTCTTCCCCACAACAGTGTCAGTGGCCTGTGACATCACCACCACTGTAGTGAACTGCTTTGATATTTAGGGCGGCCTTAACAGTGTGCTCCAGAGTTAAGGAACTCCGACCACGTTGTCCCAGAGGTGTGTGTGCACCTTAGTTTGGCACCCCAGCACTGTGTCCCAGTTCTGTGGCACCCCAGCACTCTGTGTCCCAGTGTTGCAGCACACTGCTAACGCCAGTTTTGGTGCACATAATCACTATACCCAGGTGTTTGAGCAACCCGACACTGTACCCCCCCAAGTATTTTGGCAAACCCAGTGTTTTAGCTCCCCATCCCTGTATCTCAAGTGTTGCTAAACTCCCTCCCTCCCTCCCTCTCTCTCTCTCTCTCTCTCTCTCTCTCTCTCTCCATTGTTTTCCAGTGTTGTGGTACCCGCAGCTGTGGTATAGCCTCCACCGCTGTACCCCGGTATCACGGCATCTCGCCTTTGTTGTTTTGATTTGGAACTTCGCTGTAACCCAGTGCTGAGAGCGCTCCACTGGGTACCATGCTGTGGCACCCCTCTACTGTACCCAGGCTTTTGCACCCCCGGCACTATACCTCGGAGCTGTGACATTTTGTAGTAGTGTTGTCTCGTAAGATATGGTGATACCTTTACCACGGTGTATGTTCTGTGGGGAAACCCTTGCTCATGCAGTATAGTTGTGTGACATCTCACACAGTACCTCTCCTGTGGCAACCTGTGCAGTCTCTCTATCGTGATACTGTGGTATTACGGCACCCTCATGTTCGTGCGTCAGTATTATAGCATCTCCTGGCACCCTTCTTCGCTACTGTGGCGTCACTGCCAGTCCTCCGTACTCTTAAACCAAAGAACCGACTGAAGGAGGAGTAGAGAGCCGATCGGGCGGCGGTGTTGGCGAGGGTGAGGCAGCAGTGTGGGGCGTCAACTTTATATTCCCGATGCGAGGCTGCAGCCGCCAGCGTCATTTCCAAAAGCCATCGGTGATTGAAAGATTTTGTTGTCTCGTAACTTAAAAACAATCCACGGGCGTGATCCTAAATTAGAATTTAATACTGTGATAACAAAAGTGGACTAGCGCGCTGATGGACAAAAGATGGTTCAGCTTAGCTGCAGCCGGGGCGATATCATTAACATTTGCAGAAGTACGGGTAATGACACACTGTTATGGGCGCCGGTGCGGGGTTGAGGCTGGGAATGCCACATGTGGGACGCTGTGTGAGCTGTCGCCGCTGGAGGAGGGAGGGGGCCGACGCACTCGCTGCCCCCTCCTGCATCCTCACGGTCATTCCCTTATTTGTTTACCCCTCGCCTGGGGACGTGACACTGGTGTGGCCGATGTCAGACGGCAGGTAGGGAGATGGCGAGGTGTGCGACAGATGACTTCCTCCTCTCGCATCTAACGTGTTTTATCATCACCACGAGCGGCTCGCTGGTATCGACCTGGGGACGGCATCCAAGCGATATGGTGTCGAAGTTACTTAGAATGATACTCGGATGTGTGCTCTGTCAAGCAGGTGGGGGGGCTTCAGTGGTGATGGTGGTGAAGCGTCGGTGTGCCGCCCACAGAAGCAGGTGGGGGCTTCAGTGGTAGTGGTGGTGGTGGTGAGGTTTCTTGTGCCGACCTCCAGCTCTTGTAAGAGAAGGTCTATACAGCCGGTTACCTGCAAAGGCAGAGGCCGTGTTAGATCACACGCTGCCGGGAGGTGCTATCCCTGGTCTCCCGGTCTTGGGTGCTTGGATACTGTGAGGTTTTGAGGCCGTTTGGTGTTGAGGGGCAGCATTCACGGTGGTGTGAGGAAGCTGCATCTCCCATAGAGGAGAAATCTGCCTTCCCAGGCCTGCAGCACTAGTGTGTGAGGTGGTGGGGCTCTTATGCCCCGGTCAGCAATACTCGTGTGTGCGACGCGGGACTCCCTCCTTCAGTCTGCAACGCTAGTACTATATGAGACGAGGGAGTTGTGGGCGGGGATGAGTTGTCTTTCCCGGTCTGCAACACTAGTGTGTGCGTGTGTTGGGAGGGGGGGAGTTGCTTTCCTAGGGTGTTTGGCTAGGCAGATGCCAGTATTGTGGGTAGCAAAGGGATGGGGGGTCTTTGACTCCAACCTGTTACGTTAGTGTTAGTGTGTGCCAGTGGGGACACCGGCCCTGCATGCAATACTAGTTTGTGGCGGGAGTGGGGACTTTCCCTGCCTGTAACACTTGTGTGTGTGGCGGAGAAACACCTTCCCTGCCTGCAACACTAGTGTGTGGCGGGAATACAAGATAATCCTTGCCTGTAAAACTAATGTCTGTGGCCAGAAAAATCCTTTCCTGCCTGCAATACCAGCATGTGTGACGGAGGGACCTGCCCTGCCTACAAAACTAACTTGTGTGACGGAGGCACCTTCCCTGCGTGCAACACTAACTTGTGTGACGGAGGGACCTTCCCTGCGTGCAGTACTAACTTGTGTGACTGAGGGACCTGCCCTGCCTGCAACACTAGTGTGTGTGGCGAGGCGGGGCGCAGTTGCAAGAGGAACGGGCTCCATCAACCGTGTTTGTTCTGTGTTGCATATGCAATGAGAGAGTGGGGTGGTTGGCTGGGTAGCTAGCTAGCTAAGTGGTTGGTTGGTTCGTGGTCGATAGTAGCTTGCAGCTGTGGTGGCTAGCGAGCGAAGGGACTGGCATGGAGTACTGTCAGGTCCTGAGTGTTGCTTGAGTTGTGGCTAGCGAGCGCAGGGAAGGGCTTAGTGCAACGATACGTCGAGGGCGTTGCTTGTGTTGTGGAGGGACGTGGTGGGTAGTGTGCCTCAGGTCTCGGGTGTTTCCTGTGCCGTGGCCAGCGCGCGGAGGGAGGCGGGTAGTGCACCGTCAGGTCAGTGCTCACAGCGTCCCTTTGCCTGTGTTCGCAGAAGTTGACCCTCCTCGTCACCTTGTGCACACACCGTCGAATCCCACACCCAACCTCGTCATGGGGCTGTCGGAAATCATGGCGGCAACGGTACAATTACACTCGTTTTATGATAATTCCAACCCGAAGACCAACTGCCCGCCTGCCACCCAGTGTTAACATGGTAGATTTTAATATAAATATGTAGCCAGTATTTGTTACTACAGTATGTTTGAAGCGGGGAATTGTCATTAGTTGATAACTTTAGTAATGGCCGTAATATTCGCCAATAAATGGCACCAACAATAATTGTTAATTCACTCTTTGTCCTCCATAACCCTTTTTCCACGCCCGAATTTTCAGTTGGGTTCGTTGTTGACTCCGTGAAAATATGGCCGCCATCAGCTCAATGAATATTAAACAAGGGAAGCGAACCCCCAACCAACCACGCTCAGCTTTACCCGGCCGGGCTCCTATGGCCAACCCCGCGGCCCGCCTGCCTGTATGGGGCCCTGATGGGGATCTGGCCAGCCTGGCTTAGACCTACGAGGACCCTATATAGGGGGGTCTGCCCGGACTAGGGCGGACAGAGACCTGTTGGAACCTGTGCCAGACTAGCTTAGACCTACGAGGTCCGTAGGGGGGTCTGCCCAGACTGGGGCGTACAGGGGTCTTTTGGAACCTACGCCAGACTGGCTTAGACCTACGAGGGCCATAGGGGGGTCTGCCCAGACTGGAGCGTACAGGGACCTGTTGGAACCTTAGTTCATGCGGCTGTCTGGAACCAGTGGAGACCATGGGGACCTACAGGGATCTGCGAGGACCACTGTGAGCATATAGGGACAGGCGGGGAGAAGTGCGGGGACCTGTGAAGACCTGTAGGCACTGAGTGAAGGAAATGTGGGGAGATTTGCCGGAATTGATAGAGCCTTCTACTGGAAGGGGAGATAAGAGAGACCTGATGGTCCAGAACGAAGTCATCTGTATAGATTGTCGGAATTATGGCAGTAGGAACAGGATAGCAAAACAGAAGGCAGCCCCTCCACCCACCTCTCCCTCCGGCTCAGCCGCCCGCAGGTCAAAGATAAGAAAATAATACTGAGCAGTATAGGGGTAAGATACTACTGCCTTGGAGATGTTACAGGAAAGTTCGGAGTGGAAAAAAAGTTTCCTATCAGTTTAACGACATGTGCCTTGCGACTGGTGTATAAGAAAAGATAGTGATAACCTGATTTGTGTGTGTGTGTGTTAGCTGAGACGGGTTGCTGTGGAGCGACTGCCGCAACCAGGATTCGAACTTATGCGCTCGAGCCCGGGCGGCCCCCGGATGCGTCACGGTCAGCAACGCTAAACGCTACACAATGGAGGTCCGCCACTGACAACAGACGTCACTGAAGTACTTGTTTAGCCTCGATTTGAAGGTGTATATTTGTCTTTGTGTTTTACCCACACGGCAATTAAATCACCTTCCTCTTATGCCCATAGCATCGTGTCTGGTCATTCAGTATGTGTGAAGGAATTTTCATTTAACAATCGGGTGGCTTGAGATGGGGTCGTGATTCCTCTGGGCAACTGGTAGCTCCGGTAAGGTCTAGATGGGACGTGAGGAACCCGTGTTGTAGTGATGTGTTGCTTGGCACGTCTCGTCACCTGCGCCATTAACCATCATCACGCCAAATATCAGGACTCCAATATATATATAGCTGTATAGGGAGAGAGGGCGAGGGATTCTGTGCAAGGGAAGTGAGGACGCGTGTCTCTCAACGCCTCGATATTTTCTCTCGCTGACCTTGCCCGTTCGGAATCAAATAACACGAGAACTGCGAACAAGGTTTTCAGATGGGAGCGCCCAGCCGTTGCCTGCGAGTCAATTGGCGATTCGCTAACCTCGGGATGTGGCGTCAATGGACGACTCTGGTCGTTCCGAGGTGCCGTGCTGGTGTTGCCCTTCCGCGCGGGTGGTCAGGGGGCCGGATTTGACACTCGCTGACCACTCTCTGGGCTCCTGCGTCAACAGTGGGACAGGTTGATGGTGCCACACCTGCGTCGCTGATGCCCACCTGGGACCACACTCACGTCAGACTAAAGCCCCACACCCCAGGCACCACACGCACACCAGACCCACTCCATACACCAGGCACCACACGCACACCAGACCCACTCCACACACCTGGCACCACACGCACACCAGACCCACTCCACACACCTGGCACCACACGAAACACTCTTGGTGCCACCCGCTGTCGTACCTAATCACCGCCAACTCTTGGCTTTGCTGACTATTGAGTCATTCTAGAACCCTTCTCCCCCATCCCCCCCCCCTCTCTCTCTCTCTCTCTCTCTCTCTCAACCACACACATATGGCGATATCCTCACGCCCGACCCACTAACACACTTGATGCTGCCCCGTTTGTTCGAGATGTTTATAGCCAC
>JAYMFT010059665.1:0-14955 GCA_038088735.1 Panulirus argus | reverse complement strand
ATCCACAGAGATAATATATATATATATATATATATATATATATATATATATATATATATATATATATATTCACAAAGTAAGACAGTGTTGTAGTGTGTCCATATCACTGACCACAAATTTTACGGCTCATATCAATAACATCGGATAGGCCAAAGCGCCAGTAGTACCTGTAGCCTAGCGAAAAAATGCTGCAGTGCCAACATCTCGTAGTCTAATACCCTAGTTACTGCCACCAAACATGTGTTTTACTTGACACATTACATTGTGATAGAAAATGGATCAATTAGTGCCTAGTTGTACACGCCTGTTTGTTTCTTATAGCTCTGTTAGTTCTTTACTAATTACGGTGTTTAGACTTCTAAATGAGAACCCAATGTTGTGTTCAGGAAAATCTTTATGTAGAGCAGGTTTGGCTGATGGATCAGCATCACGCTCGGGGAGGCCTGTGAGAGAGGGAATCCGTGCGGGAACACTTATTTGACTGCCTTTACCAGAAATGTTCGTGTGTGTGTGTGTGTGTGTGTGTGTGTGTGTGTGGCAATAGAGATTAGCATGTTACATTTTGATCTGAAAAGTCTCTAGGGTAATTAGTGAGGATAAAGAATTGGAGATAAAATGAACTGTCTGTCGCCGTGGTTTCTGCAAGCTCATGAGCGATGAGTAATGCAAATAGCTCTGTTTGTAGGGTAGATGACCTATTGTTCTTTCTGACATTTTTCCCTAATTTATGACCAGTGGGCTGGATCATTACCCGCCCTGCCAGTGGTAGAGTTGACAGAGCCGTCGGTGTACATGCCCTGTGTTGGTTTATTTTCAGCCAAGGGTTTCTGTCTGTTACGCTGAAGCAGGTTACCCTTCGCTCCCGC
The DNA here is from genome assembly GCA_038088735.1 of Panulirus argus. Lineage (NCBI taxonomy): Eukaryota > Metazoa > Arthropoda > Malacostraca > Decapoda > Palinuridae > Panulirus > Panulirus argus. The sequence continues at coordinate 14,089 of JAYMFT010059665.1, read as the reverse complement.
ACTGCGTTAAGCTTAAACAACATAAATTCCTTAAAAAGATGTGGCAGGAAGTATCTGTGATGCAAGATGACCCTTTGGCATTAGATTTGTTGTCTCCTCTGGTGCGCCTACAGGCAAAGCTATCGAAAATTATCTGAGGACCGACCTGCCGACTATGTCGTCAATGATTGCAAGTGTCCGTAATATGGTATAGCGAATTCGCGGTCATCACGGTGTATGATATATAAGGAAATAAACCCAAATGTCACAGTACATGACATTTACAGAACAAAACTTAAGGTTAATGACTTCCACCGAATTTCGTTCTCTCGGTTTCGTGTGTTTGGCCGTAGCCTAGTCTATCTTGCCGTAGCTTAGTAATAGGGATAGGCAGGGGCGGGGCAGGCTGCCTGTTGTGGAGCGTCTTTGTATATGTGGTAATGTGCAGACGGAGAGACATGTGGCACATGCGTGTCCATTGACGAGTAATATCAGAGATACGTACAGCATAAGGAGGTTAGAAGGTCTTTTTGCTAACGATATTTTCCACGACAAAGCATACACGATAATTCATGACATCTTTGATTCATTCAAATAATGTTGCCTGTTTACAGTGTGTCAGTTTATAATTTTTATTAGTTATTCAGGAGATAATTTGAGTTTAATTTCTTTACATGTGGACTACAGAGACGTGTGTTTTCAGTAATTTTGTATTAGCATAGGGTTTATGCAATTGATTTAACTTTAAGATAATTTTTGTACCTGTGTATCTGTGGTCTATAAATCATTTATCTATCTAATTATCTATCAATATTCAAGAACATTGGTTTTGGCTAAGTGTTGAAGATTATAAGTAATTAGCTTCTTGGGGGGATAGGTAGGTGTAGTGACGTCAAAGGGAGTTATCTGCCGGGTAGGAGGGAAAAGTGTTGCTTCCAATTTTCTTATTCTTAACAGCTCTGACGGTATCATGCGAGACTGTTATTGGGATCCATGTGGATTCACTTATTTTATTGCATATATGTTTACGTATGTTTTAACGATACTGTAGAGTCAGGAGTTGTCTGCTTCACCAGGCAGTAGTTCGGTCCTGTCATGAGATTGATTTCAAGTCTTCTGTCCAAGACGCTGGGCACACTAAGTTCTTTCCGCATGTTCAGTATTAATACATCCAGAGAGGCATATGCAGTAACTGTACTTAAGGTTTAATATAAGCTGTAGATAGCGTGTTCAGCATTTCTTTATCCATTGTATATAAACACGATTGTCATGTTCACCTTCAGATTAGTTGTTTCCTTAAGATTTATCCATTGTATATAAACACGATTGTCATGTTCACTTTCAGATTAGTTGTTTCCTAAAGAGGTCTTGTGTGGTGTTGTGGCCACAGGTTGTGTGTTGTGTCCACTCCTCTTGTCTCTCTCACACAAACATTCATACAGTTTGTTTCCTGCGGCTTGATTGTCTTATTTAGGTCTTGTTTGTATTATCCCATAGATGTAACGATTTACTGTATGCCATAGATTGTAACGCTTTATTGTGTGCCATGGCTGTAACGCTTTACTATATGTCACAGGTTGTAACGCTATACAAATTCTACACCAACACTACAAAGTCCTCGCAGAGGAAACTTGCTCTTCGCTTCGCTTAAGTTTCTTCTCTCCGTCATGTTGTAGTGCCATTCCTGAAGCGAAACTTGGAACGAAACGCTTGTTTTGGGGCATTACTCTCAAACATCATCTTCATTTTATTATTATTATAATTATTATTATTGATTTAGATCTTTTAAGGGATTCTAAGATGTCAAATGTCGGACAGACTATAATCGTTTATTTTGGGTTGTAACTTGCAGCCTTAGTCACAGGTAAGACGAAACACGACATACAATTTATACGATAAATTTGTGATGGTAACCAGTGTTCTTATGTGAAAGGGGTCAGAGGTTACTAAAAATACTTTTCCTGGCCATTACTGGTGTCCTTAGTTCTGCCATTGACCATGAAATTCACTTTTTTTTTTTTTATGCCACACAGTGCATACATCAGTCTTGTGATCTGATCATTTTTCCTGTTCTTTTGTTGTCACAGGTCACAAAAAGCACATTTTTTTCTGTTGTTTGGCTACACTTTGGCCAGTGTTCGTGAAAGTTGGCAGATTTGTCTTTCCAAATATTTGACGACCGTATATAAGAACAAGAAGTGTGGACACTGCAAGAGGCCTACTGACCCACCCATGCTAGGCAGGTCCTGAGTCTGTCTACCCTGCAACCAACCGGCTGATCCCATAAACGCATCCAGCCTTCGTTTAAGATGTGTAGGGGAACCTGGTGCGTCGGGCCGGGAATGCTGGCACTTGTTTGTTACTAGTTTGCATTTGTTCGGGTTGGACTCCATCAGCCTCGTTATCCGACCAACTCTGCCGTTTTTGTAAGTCTCCTCGTGATGTGATGGACTCCAGGTCTTTCCTTACATCTCTCATGACTGTAGCATCATCTGCAAACTTAATCAAGTATGGATACAATCTTTTCAGTCAATCATTCTCCCAGATCAAAAGTAACTGTAGCCCAAATACCAAGCGCTGCGGCACGCCACTGGTAACCACAGCCCACTTGGAAAAGGCTCCCTTTGCCATGCGTCCTCTGTCCCCTTTGTCTCACGTGAAGTTTTAATTTGTCGAAGGAGAGTCTTCTCTGTGCCTCTCCGAAAGTCCAGCTACTGTACCAGTGTTTCCTGTGTCGCGGTTTCAGATTTCTTGTCGCAGTCCATAGATGCATAGTCACCCCATCCGTGTCGTGGGTTTAGATCAGGGCTCACTCTGTCATACGGGTCTTTAACGATTGATTACGTAGGACCTGTTTTGTCTGAGGTTGTGTCGCCTCTACTTCAGCCTCCTTATCCCTTGTATGTAACCGTCCGATGCATCATGATGATCTTCAACTTATCAGAAATATTGGTCTGTGGTTAAGCCCAGTTTCCCTATATCCTATCTTAAACAAAGGCACGACATTCGCTCTCTTTCACTTCACCGTCATCCCACTATTTTTGTTTTCCAATATTTCAAGCGGCCTTTCACGTGTCTCTGTTAACGCCTTGGGTGCATGTGGAGAGACTTCCTCGGGTGCAGGCGCCTTATGAAGATGCTTCAGTGACCGACTGGTATCATTTTTAGTCATTTTAAAATCTTCCGAAACGTTTTTCTTTACCCTGTCTCGTTGATTTTAAGGTTATGATGTTGTTCTGTCCTATGAACAGTGTGTGTGTATGTGTGTGTCTGTGTGTATGTATGTATGTAGTTAGCTAGTTACAAGGTCCAGGGAAGGAGTCTTACGCTGGTGGGTCCCCATCTCATGAACTTGCTCAACTATCGTTCAATTTTTCAGACTTGTGTATATTCTCACCATTTCCAGTTTCATCACAGTTCCCGTCATCTATACATACACTGCTCTCATGCTCAACAAGAGAGACTGTATCACTTCTCTGTGAAATTTCCTCATAATTTCTTGTCTTGGTTTTGGTTGTTCTGTGTTTGTGTCGACCGGAGAACTGTTCTCCGTCCACTCATGAAACTGGTTTCGTAACTTGAGGGGTGTGGCCAGGTCTCCCCTTACTCTTCTCTCTTCTATAGTGGGCAGGTTAATGGTCCCTAAATTTTCACTGCAGCTATTATAGTATAAGTCTACCTTCTGAGTGGGTCACCATTACCCTCCTCTGAACCTCCTCCCTTGGTTCTGTGTGTGTGTGTGTGTGTGTGTGTGTGTGTGTGATGCATGCCAGTGACTGAGATTCCACCCCGGAGCCTCGGGATTAACTGCCCCCTTTGAACCACCTGCTCATGAATGTTAGGCGTCTTGGGACCGGTGGTTCATTACCTGATGTTTCGATTAATAGCTCTCGTGAGGCCAGTGTTGGCCTTGGTCAGTAAAGAGGACACCACAGGTCTGGTTACCTGGTCAGTAAGTACTTCCTGCCACGGTAGTACTTACGACCGCATGACACCTGTACTGACTCGGCCGAGCCACGTGCCTCTCCCCGTCTCTTACTGTCATTGGGACAGATGTGTCAGGTGACGTGAGTTGGTATAATCCCGGGCGTGAGAATCGTTTGTGTGTTACGGGGGGCGGGAAGGGGGTTGTGACGCCGGTGTTGGCCGTCACCTGACCTCGTGGGGCTGGTTGACACCTGGTGCCCGGCTCAGGCTTTGGGGTGGGGGGGGGAGAGTGTAATGACACACACACACACACACACACACACACACACACACACAACCTGCCCCGAGGGGAGGATGACCACCTGGGTTGGGTGTGGGCCAACTGTCGTGCTTGGGATTCAGACCTAAGCGTCCCCCGACCCTGGGCTGACTCATGCTTGGTAACGCTAACCACTGCTGCCCTGCGGAGGCAGATGTGTGTGTGTGTGTGTACTGTTGTAAGCGTCGTGTCTGGGATTTGGCAGGCGCGGGCGCGCTTGCCACACCTCGGGCTGAAAATAACACGGCTTCGGTTGACCGGCGGTCGGAACCTGTATGGGGGGCCGGGGGGGGGGGGCGTGTTTACATCCTGGTGACGTCACGCTCGCTCAGGCTGGGCCCGGCCCGTGTTGAGGGTCAGAGAGGCGGCTGGGTTGTACATCAGGTGAACACTAGAGTAAGGCGTGCTGTGTGAACGGTAGTCAGCCATCAGTGTGTGTGCGACCAGCATAGACATCGTCCCAGACAGTTGTCTTTGGAAGAACAGTTGTCTTTGGAAGACGTGTACTGTTGGGGTGAGGTGGGTAGAGAGGGCCAGGGGGTCTGTCCGGATGCAGCGCCAGGTGGTGGACGCTGGGGGTGGGGTGGGGCCGGTCCAACCTGCACGCCCTCACACGGGTAAATAACGTACCAAATAACACGTCTCCAGCAAGCCACACACACACACACACAACACACACACACACACACACACAGACCATATACCTGTTGCAACACCTAAAAGTGGGATCCAAGCCTAGCCTAGCTTAGCCAAGCCAAATGTTGTGGGTGATGGCGAAGCTTCAGATTATCCCACCTGTATGATGTGTAGCTGTCTTCCATTTCATTTCTATAACTCGTCTTCTCCAACTCTCTCTCTCTCTCTCTCTCTCTCTCTCTCCGGCATAATATTAACCAAAGTCACACATTAGGTCCCAAGAGAGCCGAGCTTGGCCTGTGGTATAGTGTGACACACGTCAATGTGTGGACAGTTTTTCTTGTGTGTCTTGGTAAGACGTGTGGTCCCCGTTGGTCCAGTACGGGGTGGTGGTGTGGTAACTGGCAGGACGGAGGTGGAGTGTGGTAGTAGGGGTAGCCTCTGATATTTTTCCTGTGGAAGATAGCTGGTGGTGGAGGATGGTGGTGGTGGTGGCCACTGGTCTGTTGACGTGGGAGATGGAGGGTAGTGGCAGCGTTGTGGTAGGGGCTGGTGGTGAGCAGTGGTGTGGTAGGTGGCTGTTGGTGGTGAGGCGTGGGTTAGGAGGGCGTGTCAGGGTCAGCCGGGCACCACCGCATGTAAACACATGAGTTGCAGTGGACGGCACCTCCACCCTGGACCCAAGTAGCTGCTGGCCACACCCGCAGTTACTGGCCATACCTATAGCTGCGGGCCACACTTACTGTTTTCTACCACTCCTGCAGCTGCTGGTTACACCTTTCGCTGCTGGGCCATACCTTTAGCTGCTGGCCACACATGTTGTTGCTGGCCACACTTACAGCTTTTGGCCACTTTTGTAGTTGCAAGCCACACCTGTAGCTGTTGACCACACTTGTTGCTGGGCAAACTTCCAGCTGCTGGCCACACCTCATGTTTACCTCATGTAGTACTGGGAGGTCTCCAGCCCCACGGCCCGGGCTGGGCCCAGGCTGCTGGATTGGGTCGTTGGTCGACTAAGCTGTTGTAAGCCGCAGCCCTCAGGCCTCCACAGCCTGGCTGGTCTGGTACTCTGTGTAGGGACTTGTCCAGTGCACTCTTGGACTTCTCTACCGTGCATCCCAGGCTGTTTCTGGTGGCAGATGGCAAGGTGTTGAAGGGTCTTGGGCCCCGGATGCTTAAGGTGTTCTCTCTTTGTGCATATGGCGCCTTAAGGTTCCAGAGGAAGTGTTATACAGTCTTCCATGCCTGTCTGCCAGCAGGATGTTATTTCCGAACGTAAGATGGGAACCAAACCATCTAGGATTTTCCAGATATAATTGATGATATACCTCTCCCATCGACTCTACATGGAGTACAGTTTCACTGATTTCAGCCGTTCACAGTAATTACGTTCCTTTACCACGTTGATATGGGCTACGAGAGATACAGTTCTGCCATATCACTTGCTCTGTAGAGTGATGTTGGAAGAGCAGTATTGTGCTAGTGAGAAAAATTGACGCCTTGAAAATTCCATCATTGGTTTTTCTTCTTTTGTGCTAAGAGTCTGCTGGATCCACCGTTGGTTTGTGTTCACTGAAGGGTAGGTCTCTAGACATTAGAACTCGGAGGTCTTTCACATTATTCACTTGGTTTATGACTGCTTCTGTGTCCGTCCTGTATTCTGTATTATTTTTGAATTCTTATTTTTCCCTGACCGGAGGAGCTGAAATTCATCCCCACTGAGAGGCATGTTGTTGTCTGTGGCCTATTGGAAGACAACATTTGCCTCTGTGTAGCTTTATAGCTTCCTTTGCTGACGTGATTTTCATACCTCTTCCAGTGTCACCTGCAGATGGTGGTAGGAAACAGTGGCTTGTACATGAGTCAATATCAGATATAATAAGGGGGAACAGGAGGGGTGCAAGTACTGTTCCTTGGGTGACCGAACCTTTTACCGTGGAGGCACTGCAGATGGCATGGTGTGCAACCATGTGTTGTGATCTGTTATTTAGGAAGCTATATATCTGTCTCCCAGTTCTCCCTGTTATTCCCGTGTTTCGCGTTGTATGCGCTATGACACAATGATCACGTTTGCCAAATGATTTTGTAAAGTCTGTGTAAATCACGTCAGCATTTTCTTTTGTTTTCCAGAGCTTCAACGATCCTATCGTTGTGGTTAGCAGGTAAGAGAGGGGCAAGATCTTCTCGCCCTGAGACCATGTTGTCCTGGGTTATGTAGTGTTCGCTTGCATAGATTCCGTCTGCTTGCCTCTTAGGACTCTCTCGATGTTAATAATGTGCGATAGTTTTTTTGGAATTGCTTTGCTTCCACCTTTGTGGAGTGGCATGATTTGAATCCTTTTACGCTTTCGGGATGATGCCAAAATCTAGACTTTTTCCCTAGAGGACATTTAGTGCACGTGCTAGAGGCGTCTGGTCTGGGGCAGAGTGCCATGGGCATGCTTTCCATCGCCCTCTGTAAACCTTGTGGTGACATCTCATTGATTGCATCTTCCCATTTTATTCACTGAATATGAAAACTGATATTGCTGAATACAACATCATCTTTACGTACGTTATGCTCAGGCGATGTAGATTCCAAAGTTGCGTTAACTTCGATCATGCTGTGATCAAAGAGTAGACTGTTTGAGGTGGCAATGTCACACGTTACGTCCACATTCATTCTAAAGCGTTTTTCCCTCTGGTTGGTTTGTTATTTGTTGACAAGGACAACTTGTGTCACACTGTTTCAGTAACTCTTTCTTTACAGCCGTTCGTCCAAGGCGCCTCCAGTGTCGGTAGTTTTAACCACAGTGTTGTTTCCTTCCTGTTTGTTGTTTGCTGGGGTGCTGTTTGAAGACCTTTAAGCTGTTTGCCGCTCCTCTGGTTGCTCCCCACACCTCTACCTGTTGGCCACACATATAGCTGCAGCTGCTGGCCACTCCTTTAGTTGCTGGCCATAATGTAGCTGCTGGCCACACTTGTAGGCGCTGGCCACTTCTGCAGTTGTTAGTCACACCTGCAATTGCTGGTCACACTTGTAGTTGTCGGCCACACCTGCGACACTGGGAGTCACTTGCTGCCGCTTACCACACCTCCAGATGCTGGCCATCTCCAGTAGGTGGTCTCACTTGCAGCTGCTGGCCACGTTCTGCTTCAGGCCATACGTACAACTGAGGCTATGTCCTCCTGCCGGCCACGCTTGCAGCTGGGATGGGGAGGAGGACTTGGAAAGCGTTAGGATTGTATACAACACACAGTAGGTAAATCATGTTGAAGGGAGTTGAGCCGTGTGAGGTACGTGGATCTGATGGAGTGTGTAGAAACACCTGACCCGACGCTGGAAACGTTGCCAAGAAATCGATGGTAGAGGATGTAGTGCCAGAGGAGCGGAAGAGAGCAAATGCTCTGTCGGTTTTTGAGAATGAGAATTGGGAAATTACTGAGAACTACGGACCGCTGCCCCTTGCGAGTATGGTCTGTAAAAGGCTGGAAAAGATAATGAGAAAGCAAATGGAGGATATACCTGCAAAATAAAAAATATCTATGTTAGTTGCAACATGGGTTCAGAGGATAGAGGCCAGACATTACAAAATGGCAAGACGTTTGTGGTAGAGTGAGCTTTGGTTTAGACAAGAGAGAGGTGTAAGGGGATTTTATGTTGTTGGACTGCCAGAAAGCATTTGACACTGAACCACACTGGAAGGTAATAAAGAAACTGTTTTATTATATAGGCAGAAGAGGGAGACTCCTTCTGACCATGGAAAATTATTTAGTTGAAGGGAACAGAGGAAACATGTCGAGGAGCCTCTGAATTGGTTCGGGGACCAGCGGCGTGCCGCAGTGTCAACAGCTCTCTGAAAACTGGAAGGAGAGAGCGGCGAGAGATCATATCCAGAGGCGAGGGTTAAAAAGTTCTCCCATTGCATCCGAGTGCAGTGGATTGGTAGAATGAGATATCATGATGAAACAGTCAACGCCGACAGCTTGATCAAGTTTAAAATTTGTATGACGCACAAAAGTCAAGAGGCGGGACCTTCGTCCGCGTACGGTACAAAACGGTAACCAAACATATACATGCCCCCGGCCACATATCTTATAACACCACAGTCTATGTTACGTGTAAAATATATTTATATATCCTCTCGCTGCAGCTGATTCCATAGTCTCGCTGATTATTATTATTATTATTATAATTATTATTATTATTATTATTATTATTATTATAAAAACCAGGCAAACACAGTTATGATGATGATCCTTCTCATGAGTCAGACACCAGTCGTATATCGAGTGCATAATGCATTAGAGGAGTGTGTGTGGTAACGGGGCGGTCAGCCTTGCTGTAAGGCCACCACACTGTCCACACGGGCCTAGGGTGCTGGGAGCCGGACCTGGGCTGCCGGGGCCGGACCTGGTGTGTGGTGGCTGGACCTAGGGAGATGGAACCGGGCCTGGCTTGCTGGGGCCGGGCTTGGGGTGTTGGGGGCTGGTCCTGCAGTACTGGGGGCCGGGTTTGGGTTACAGGGGGCCGGGCCTCGTATGCATTGGCCGGACCTGGGGTGCTGGGGAGCCGGGGCTAGGGTCTGTATCGCTCATAGTTATTCTGAGGGCACACATCGTGATGATAATATGAAAATGTACGTCACAGGAAAAGTACACCAGTGAGCAACGAGCAGCAGGTTGGGAGCAGGTACGTACACCCTCGGGTACGGGACCATCACGTTTCCTCTAACCATTGTGAAGCTTGACCATTACTCGCTGCTCTTTGTGAGGATCCAAGCGTGGAGACCTGGCCAGTGTACTTGGTGAAGTCTTCGGGGGTCTTCACCCCTACAGCTCAGGCTGCTGGATTGGGTCGCTGGTCGACCAGGCTGTTGGAAGCCGCAGCCCTCAGGCCCCCACAGCCTGGCTGGTCTGGTACTCTGTGTAGGGACTCGTCCAGTGCACTCTTGGACTTCTCTACCGTGCATCCCAGGCTGTTTCTGGTGGCAGATGGCAAGGTGTTGAAGGGTCTTGGGCCCCGGATGCTTAAGGTGTTCTCTCTTCGTGCATATGGCGCCTTGGGGTTCCAGAGGCAGTGTTATACAGTCTTCCATGCCTGTCGTGCCAGTAGGATGTTATCTCCAAATGTAAGTTGGGAACCATACCTTCTAGGACTTTCCAAGTATAAATGATGATATACCTCTCCCGTCTGCTCTTCAAGTATAGCCTTAGAAATTTCAGCCGTTCCCAGTAATTTAGTTTCTTTACCACAGTAATATGGGCTGTCAAAGATCTCTGTACACATTTTAATTTCGCAGTTTCGCCCGCCTTCTAGGGGCATGTTGGAACGCAGCAACATTAAACTCACGTAAGAATAGTGTCTTAAATGTTATCATTTTTTTTTTTTTTAAGGTTCGCAGGATCCAGCCTATTTCTTCACAACCGAGGTGGTAACGTAACTTTTGCTAGTAAACTTTGATGAGGAACTTCGTCGTATGCGTTTTGAACATCTAGATTGACGTGTCCTTGGACAGTGAGCGTGCGGGCGTCCCTGGTGGAGGCGGGCCAGGTTAGCGGACGACCTCGGAGCGGACAGGTCCTGAGGCCTGCAGTGCTGGACGGAGCCGCTCACAGGTGGCTCCTCCACCGCCCTCTGCACCAGACCTTTCTTAGTGTCTTGTTCACCTGTTACGGTCACACTGATGTGAGGCGCTCTTTTGTTTGTTGTGGGGGAGAAATGTTGGGCCGGAAGGTGATGCTAAAGGTTGATGGGTGGAAGGCGTGTGATGGAGTGAATGGTGGGGAGAGGAGAGACGCCGGATGAGTCATGGCGGGCCGGAACTCCTGCCACACCTCGTGGTGGTGAAAGGGGGAAGCCAGTTGTATCATGGCGGGATGACCACCTCACGTGGTTTCATATCATCCTTTGCAGATGATACAAGAATGATTATGAAAATCACATCAGTAGATATCGAAAGGCAACAAAGAGACGTAAATGAAGTCTTTGAATGGGCAAACGAGAACTTCGTGTTCTTCGATGGGGATAAATTTCAATTCCCCCGGAATGGGAAAATGAAAATGTCAAAAACGACACAGAAAATCGAACCGACACAGACGCTGTCATGAACCTGTTGAATAATGTGAAGAGACTTGGGTTAATAGTGTCTAACGACCCAACCTACAGCGAACACAAAACGGTTGCCTCGTGCAAAAGGGTGGCAGGCTGGATGCGTTCTAACTTGACTCTAAAAGGCGAGCGAAATTGCGGATTTAGAACGTGTCCAGAGATCTTTCGCAGCCCACATTACTGTGGCGAAGGAACTAAATTACTGGGAACGACTGAAATCTCTGAGGCTATACTCCTTGAAGAGCAGACGGGAGAGGTATATCATCATCTGTGCCTGGAAAATCCTAGAAGGTATGGTTCCCAATTTACGTCCGGACGTAACATCCTACTGGCACGACAGGCATGGAAGATTGTATAACACTTCCTCTGGAACCCCAAGGCGCCATATGCACGAAGAGAGAACACCTTAAGCATCCGGGGCCCAAGACCCTTCAACACCTTGCCATCTGCCACCAGAAACAGCCTGGGATGCACGGTAGAGAAGTCCAAGAGTGCACTGGACGAGTCCCTACACAGAATACCAGACCAGCCAGGCTGTGTGGGCCTGAGGGCTGCGGCTTCCAACAGCTTGGTCGACCAGCGACCCAATCCAGCAGCCTGGGCCCAGCCCTGGGAGTAGGAGTAGATGACCCCGAAGACTTCACGAGGGGTTCGCATCTCACATTTACATCTTTTCAGAGGAAGAGAGAAAATGGGAAACATACAGTACATAACAGAATTCCCATTGGCCCATATCTCGGTTATCTGTTCATAACTTACATCTAACTACTGTTATTTCCAATCTAAGTGGACGAGGTAAGGATCAACGAGGGAGAGGCCCCCCCCCCGCCCCCCTTTCCTTTCGGCAACAAAATGAAATAAATAAATAATGAAAAGAACATCTGAGTTAAGTCTGCTTAGAATTTAACATGAAAGAGAGAAAGGCAAAATCCTCTACCATGAGATCCCATTACAGAGTCCCATCCCCGGCTGAACTACACAACTACCTGGTGACTGGTTTCAGGCAACCTGCACAGCTCATTCTTCATTTGCCACGTTCACCGATAACTTGCTCCAGTGTTGCATATACGTAACAGAATGACAGCTAAATAATGCTCTACTGATGTGGGAGAAAGTGTGTATTAGAAACTTTATCCTGCATCAGTATAGCATTATCTAGCTTTAATATCATTACATTTTACCTTGTGAGTGGATCATAATGTTATAATGTATTTCAATAAGAACCTGGAAAAATAACCTTTTACCTCTATTTGTAAGGAAGATTTCTCAAACCCGCTGAATACCTGGTGACGCCCGTCTTTGTACTTATTCCAGTTTTTCCTTTTCCTGTGTACAGTTCAGGGACCAGAGCTGCTGGTCGTCTCACCAGCAAAAGCGCTCTTTCATCGTCAATGGAGGAACAGCAGCACAATCTGGCCAAGGGACTTCTCACCTCAGCGGAGCCCATCACTGCGGCAGGAGTGTCTCCGCTGTGTTGTGGGCGAAGGTTCTGAAGTGGAATCCTAAGTCCATTCGCCTCACCACTTGCTGCTGCGCAATGCTTAGTATACGCCATCATGTTATTCATAACAACTCCAAGATCATTCTCTTTCTTTACTTTAATAAGAGATTTACGAGTATTTGACGATCGTATTTAGTGTTCTTAACTCCAAACGCCATATCTTTATATATGTAAATGTTTAATTTATTTCTGAATCATTTCAGTGTGTACGAGACCCAATTCTGCTTCATTCATTCTTTGCATGACTTGAACGTGGTCAAGGATCAATGCCTATGGCACACCTCTTGTCGTGTCCAGCCAATTGGAGGCTTCTCAATTTAAGACAACGCGCAGCTTTCCGTCAGTCACAACCCCATGTACACGGTTCATCTCCTATTCCATGTGATATTAATCTACAGAGCAGTCTATTGTGTAGGTCTTTATCGCAAGCCTTTTCAGAGTCTAGATACAGAATGTTACACAAATGACTTTTGACTCCCAACTGTCCTTTGTAACAAAGGATAATTACATTACCTAATTTAGCTAAGATCTTTTGTTGCGAAAGCCATTCTGGTTGTCAGACATTGTTTCACAGTATTCTGAAAATCTATAAAAAAAAAAAAAATCCAATCATTTTGTCTTAAACTGACGTCGGGATAATTGGCGGATAATATAATACGCGTTTCGTATCTCCTTCCTTCCATATAAAAATGACATCTGCCAATTCCCAGTCTCTAATAACCTCCCCTTCCCTTATTGGTTGGTTAAATAATGCCTTTATGGGCACTAGCAACTGCCGGCTGGCCTTCAAGAATCTGGGCTCGGGAACGAGGGGCACTCCACATGCTGGGGCCAGTCTGCTCTTCTGAGAGTTTTACACAAACCGTAATACCCGTTACCTCTAAGCTCACGTCGTCATCTCGAAACATTTACACTTGCGTATGCAGAGCTGAAGGATTTCATTCAGCACGAACGGTATATTTCCTCGTTCTCACTCATTATCTTCATTAGTTACTTTACTATATTCAGTTGTTCGTTGTCATACTGTATGTTTTGTTAGATAGATAGATAGATAGATAGATAGATAGATAGATAGACAGAGATAGAGAGAGAGAGAGAGAGAGTGAGTCTACCTACGAGGCTTGGAGGCAACGACGATACAAACTACAGACAAATCCGAGATGTCGACAGCCACCGAACGAAGAGGGACACACCCCAGTCTGCCGAGGGTGTACACAAGGCACCAAAACGCGTCCCCAGGTCATCAGCCACACACCTCGCACGCCCCAGTCTCCTCCTCCATTTCTGACGATCCCTTGCCCCGTCCCACCTCCTCTTCCTCTCCTCGAACCATCCCACAAGACGGCGGAGGTATCGCTCTCCGGATGCCTTGCTTGTTGAATCCCACGGCCTCCCTCCGCTGCCACACCTCTCGCACAGATCTCAATCGGATATACTGACACACCTTACTGACTCAAGAGTCTTGACGACGAAAAAAAAAAAGGCAAGGCTAGCGCGTAGCGCTCACCACATGAATAACCTAAACTTACGAAGAACGAGTCACGTGTTATGTGTTGCCATGAGAGAGAGAGAGTGAGAGAGAGAGAGAGAGAGAGAGAGAGAGAGAGAGAGAGAGAGAGAGAGAGAGAGAGAGAGA
>JAYMFT010059654.1:0-14955 GCA_038088735.1 Panulirus argus | reverse complement strand
TATATATATATATATATATATATATATATATATATATATATATATATATATATATATATATATATGTATGTATATACGAATATAGTGCATATGGACACACACTTTCATAGAAGACATAATTCCCTCCAACAGCAAGAAGAACAAGAGGAAAAATAATGATAATAATAATAATAAGCTGATGAGGTAAAGAAAAAGAAAAAGAAAAAAGTAAAAAGAAGAAGAAAAAGAAGACGAAGGAGATGAAAAAGCAAAATGAAGAAAAAGGAGGAATTAAAAACAAAATGAAGAAAACAATAGCAAATACAAAAAGTCTCACGTCGGGAGACGTGATAGACAAGAAGGGAAATAATACTGACTCTAAATAAGCCGACTGCAGCGGTGGTTAATAAACCATGGCAAGAGGCGGCACCTGGCCACCACCTTGCCCGTGATGGGGCTCGCTCATCCCGTAGACTACGACTTAACGTGACCGAACAAACCAACTTTAAAGAGGCGCCTGGTTATACCCCTTACTGTCTATACATTTCTCTGCATGGCTAGTGAGAGGGAGATTATAGAAACAAGGAGGTATAGATTGGCAGATATTTGCACGAATAAAGTTAAAAGAAATTATAATGTGACATATATTAGGTATATCAAGTGATTACTCACATGAACACTACTCTGAACACATCCACAAAGTAATTAACATACAGACAGAAACCGCTTATGGCCCGGAGACGTTTTCTATATTTCCAAGAGTAGCAGAGCCTGTCTTAACCTTATCGGCCATCCAGGATCATGGCCATCATTTCTCCTGGAAGAAACCTTCGACTACTCAAGCTACGAACTACTTCTATAGAGCGAGCGGAGGCATCTTACTCCTAGCGGAGGTCAGCGACCTCCGTTCCCCTTATTTCTCTTGACGTCGAACTCAGCCAGTCACATACACGGGACAGGAAACGAGTAATGAGCCCCAGTGATGGCAGGAGCAGGTGTGAGCAGGGCTGGATAGAGGAAGAGTAGGAGGAGGAGGAGGAGGAGGAGGAGTAGGAGGTAGTGGGCTTAAGGAGGCGGTTGAGGTTAGGCGCAGGTGGAGGGGCAGGTGCAGGCAGCAGCTGATGACGGTGATGGTGGCGGTCTTGAAACGTGGAGCGCCGGAAGTAAACGCAGCGTACCGGAATTTTACTCCTTCCCTCACCCCAGCCCAGCCTTAGCTGACGAGGGGGTTTTCATGATTAGCTTTTCTTTTTTCCTTATAACTATTGTCCATATTTCTAGATGACCGCAGTATCGAGGTCGTGTTATGGTAAGGCAAATGCTTTCCGTCGTCTGTGAAATCTAATGGTTTCGTTGCTCTGATTTTAGTTTCTTTCGATGGACTGTTTTGATATTTAGGACTATGATACTGTCTTCATCATCGCTCTATCAAGTACCAGTCCTTCACAAAACTGCCATATCCTTGCACTTCTTATAGGTTCTTTTTAACCATCTCATCACACATTTGATCTCCAATCGCGCCTTTAAAAAACATTTTAAGATTTCCCAATACACTTCCTGCTACTCCTGTCAGTCTCTCACAACACCATTCCACATCTTAGACAAGTCCTCACATACTTCGTCACAAATCTGCTCATCTCTGAAGTACATCCATTCATAACTGGAATCTTCCTTACACATGCAGCGACTATTCACACACTTCCGCTCACCTGACGCCTCTTCTGTTACCTTTTGACACTTGTTAACCTCTTTCTGTCATACATGCCTGCATAGCCATTATACATTGTATGTTTTAGCCACATACTTATATGCTTTAGATTTAAGTTCAAAACAGACAATCTAAACAAGGGCCAAAGACCACCCTGTTGTTTTGTCTTTCCCATGTACTCCCATGCTAAACTTTCGCGTTCCTCCTCGTGATTATTAACATCTCACGCACCTCCAAACACTCTTAACAATTCTACACAGTCCCCTTATCTTAATCATTTGTCCATGCACATAATACACCAAGAAACATACATTAGAACTTCAGATAAATACATAAGGAGCCTGTGAGAGACAAGGAAGTAGTGTAAAGCAACTCGCTCATGTAGGGGGAAAAAATCTCTTCTACAGTGATAGAAAGATTGTTAACACTTTCCCTCCTTTGCCCTTCATACGGTAAAGTTAACTGTCTCATGCTACCATTACATACAAAAGAAACAAATTATTACGTCTGAAAACCTGACGCACAATGATTTTGCCGAAGTGCTGAAATCAGTTTCGCTAATTTCTGTAAGATGTATAATGCAGATATTAGTAGGAAGATATTCAACTAAGTCATGACAGTGGTTTGCCACAGTAAGATCATCCGTAAGATAGTGTCTCTGTAGCAGGGAAAAAATCACTCGAGGTGTGGTAATCAGTAGGATTCAGCCTCATGAACATGCCAGGTCTTCATACTCCCAAGAGACTATCTGATCGAGCACATTATGATGCAAACCTACTCACTCGAATTTCCAGTATTCAGTTTTTAAAAAGAAAAAAGTTACTGAAATCTGTCGTGTAAAGTATACATATATGTAAGAATATTTGGAGACTATGACGTGATTGAAAAACGCGTAGAACTATGACTTTATTCCAGACGCTTCGATACAACGTATTCCTCAAGCAGAATAGCATATCAGGGAAACATTAAGCTCATACAGACGCATCGTTTCTCATCCGGCTGGCTTCCTACCCGTATGGTCCTAGTTCTCCATTCAAATTGTTTAATTATAGACAAAATCTGTAAACATCTTAATGAAAATTGACCATTAAGCAACATAATGACGGACAAGCGCCTTATAACTGTCGCCAAACGCCAGGAAAATTGTTTATTGATAAACGTAATAAACAATCTAGGTCGGCAAAATCTGTGGGAGATTCGTGGCCATATGATCATGTGCACAGACACATGAGCATTCATTCGTACACGAACTTTTCGCTCAAAGGTCAACGGCAAACTTATACGTACACTACTCCTCAAACTGAATGAACAAAATAAATAACATGAAATATTCGTAGGTAGACACTTACGCCCGGGTTTGCCTAAAGACTTGCACAAACACGCTCAAACTCAAAAACCAACAGAGTGACAACTAGTCTCAGGCCAAAAACCCCGTGCACCTACTTAAAGGGTAAACACGCTCAGACACTCATTCCTGCTATCATTTCGTCCTTAAAGAATTATAATCACATACTTAGCCAAACCGTCTCATTACCTGATAGAAAGCTAATGAATGCTTAAACGCTATCTATATAGCTGATCACAGAAGTTAGAGGTATGATATCAATGTGATCAATGCTCAACAATTTCAGCCTCATTATGGCAGGCATGTGCTCTTAAACCAACAGTATTCAGAGGAGTATATTTCTAGCCAATGGATTTGAAAAATCTCGTGAGGCAATTTTGAAATCAGCGAGACAAGTGAGAGACTGTGAATGATCTCATGATATCTGACCATCAGCAGGTATGGGTTGATGCAATCTTGCTTCACAGACCCGCCAGAGAATTAGCCTCACAGTGATATAAGTTAATTTGTGTGCATGATGAGTTGTACTCTCCAGCCCGGTGGTGAAGTGATATGCATATGGTCACAGGATCCTTTCTTTATCTCGGCTGCATCAGGGCAAGAGGGTGGCAGGCCAAGAGAACATGAGCAGTCAGGTGAGAGCGGACACAGTGCAAAATATCACTGCGTTTGCTGGATACAAATTCGCTGCACTGTAGTTCAAAGCGATAAGAACTAGAACAGAGAAAGGATCATTATGCAACATGGTGGACGTTGGGAATTAGATGCGTTCCCGCGCTGTTAGACTTCCACCGTGAAAGATGTCGAGAGTTACTGTTAGATGAACACCGGACAGTTTACGCCCCAGGCCGTCTCACAGGTCGTTACGTAGTTCAGCGTGATGAGTGTGTGTGAGTGTGTGTGTGTGTGTGTGTGTGTGCTGAAGGAAAGGCAAGGGCCATCTTTTGTTTCGTGATTTATGTGAGCAGTTCCCACGATGAGCCGATGAAAATCTTGAGGAGAGAGAGAGAGAGAGAGAGAGAGAGAGAGAGAATAAGGAAAAATCACTGTATGGAAGAACACCATTCAAGAAATGCTGCTTGTTAAGCATTTCCCTCTGCAATACACTGCCATATGTGAGGACAATAGTAATGTAACAGAGTTTCTCTAGTCAGCAACTATTCACTCATCCACTTATGATTTCCATTATGTCGTGGACCGTCGAAGACTTTCAAACGTTTCATGATGAATCTTTATTATCCGTAGTGTAGCTGTTAGCGTCGTTGACGGTGACGCGTTCACGGGCTGCCTAGGGTCGAGCACATACTAGGTTCGAATCCTGGTTGCGACAGCCGGTCCACAGTCGACCCACCTGTTCATCTTCCCCTGAGGTTGGTTGATAAAATGGGTGCCTGGCTTAGGCTAGGTTATATATACGCACATAGCGTTGCTAAAATAGCGTAGATTAGAACATTCAGTCCCCCGTGCAATCTCAGCTAACATAAAAAGAAGAACTGATAGCACATCCAAAGATACTAACAAGAAACATATCAAAAAGGATCCCTGTGCATTTTAAAAAATCATGTTAGCTTAACGAGCACTTGATGGTAATATAAGGGACAATGTCACCCATTTTACAATGAATACATTCAATTTATGAATATTTTTTGCTGTATTAGATATGTATTCTTAACCTTGAAAAGTTGCAATTATGGTGAGACTAAACGTTTCGCCAGTAAAGCAATAAGTAACCACCTCCCTAGTACCTAAACTGAAATGCAGTGGTAACCTAGTGACGAGAAATCAGAGCTCTGTGGAGAAACTTTTGAAACTCATGCTTCGATTCCACGGATTTCCTCCTCCTGCCTGATTAGATTACTTCTATCTGACGTTGTACTACCTCTCGTCTTTAAACGTCTATCCCTCTCTTTCCACCGAGCCAATAACGAGGTACAGAAGAACGTACTACCTATCTAAAACCTCCTCAAGCAGCCTAGCCACTGAGTGGAGTTGCAGTCTCTGAGCGTAACCTGCCCCGTGCACTCACTCCTCTCCCCAAGTTTGCCACTTCAGTACGAGCTGCAGCGACCCTCGGAACAAGTAAGCAGAGCGCGCAGGGTTTTAGTACGATAGTAAACATGAGTGTGTGTGTTTTTCATCCCTGATAAATGCTCATGGCAGGTTGTATAACCGTCCGTAATGACAGTGCAAGAAGCCTAGACAGGGATTAAATCTTAGAATGTCTTGTTGGCATAGACTGAAAAAGGAAAGTTATTTTGTTTTTCTTACTTTTTACGTTTGTCTTTCTTTTTCTGTCATTTGGTCAGATAGGTCCAACTTATCAGCAAGCGAGACTCAAGTGTTTAGAGTTTTTAGTTATATCCTGGTCATCTTCCATAGTCTGTTTACTCTGATGATTAGCGAATTCTTTTCAGTTCAGTCTTGCATTAACACAGTGGAAAATTTATAACCTTGTTCTTGTCAGAATCCTAGATTTCTAATCAAAACTTTCCTCTTCATTACCGTTCATTCTATTCTCATTTCTTTTCTCCAATGTTAATAATTATTTTGTGTTTCTTTTTTCATTTCCTCATTTTCCATTTCTAGTTTCTTTTTATTGATTTCTCTACATTTTCCTCTGTTTCTTTTATCATTAATTGTCATATGGTCTGCCTCTATTCTTCGTTTACTCAAGCTATCATTACTTTTCTTTTTGGTTCATTTTTACTGTTCTCTTCCTCTCACTTTCTTTCGTTTCGTATCAAGCAACTAACATTTTCTTTCTCATTTTCAGTGACGCAAGATACACTTCCTTACAGCCTGGACCTTCAGTACCAACTGCCCTTGGTTTCAGTTAGGCCTCAAGAGAGCTGACTAGCTCATCTGGTCACTGTTAGACGTAAGAAGTAAAATATATGACAAGAATTCTCTTGTGATAGATGCCAAAAATACTTAATTCAGGAGGTATTTCTTTTTAAGTAAAGCTTTGATAGGTCACAAGGTCTATCGCCATTTTTGTCCATCAGCAACACTCTAACGTACGTGAATATTTACATCTATAACCTCCAAGTCTTCTATGTAGTTTTTAAGGAGGATTTTGATAAACTTGCAACACAGAAACCAATTTGATTTCTGTATTAAGTCCGTAATACATAGTTCGTGAGAACATATGATTTTACTTCTTGATAACGTACAAGTTATACAGATCCTGACAACGTATGGATTATTTAGTTCACGATAACATGTGGATTATATAGTTCAAGATGTGGATTACATTGTTCCTGATAACATGTGGATTATACCGTTCATGACAACATATGGATCAAAAACTCGTAATATTTGGATTACATGTTCATGATAACGTGCCGAACCGATGGTTCATGATAGGAGGTCGATTATACAATTCGTGAAAACACATAGCACTCACTGAAGACTGACCCTTTAACTAAAAAGCAAACAGGTGCAGAGAGGTAACCACTATGAAAGACTATTACATCAGTAGTGAGAATTTCATGTCTACAACAAACTTTTGTCTTCTCTTCTCTTCTCTTCTTTTGTCAAGTTAAACTTCTTTTTTCTTTTACAAACAAACCAGTCGTGTGCCAGTCAGGCCTGTTGTCTGTCTCTCATGTGAACCCATGTAAACTCATGTAAACATATAATGAATTATCCTGGAAAAGGCAACCCCTAAAGATAAAGTGGCAAGTGGAATGAAGAAAAACATTCAGTCGGTAGAGTTACAGTTATATGAGGCCAGTGAATTGCTGATGATGACAAGACGGGTGAAGGAAAGTCCTCCAGATGAATCTGCACCGTTGTGCTTGGTCGTCCAACAGGAAACAAGGAGTCTGGAACGATAAATACGTACCTGACATTAAAGTTCAGAAAATCTGACAAATGTAGTGATATTCTTTAAGAAAATTTGGTTGCGATGAGGTACCCCATCCTTCATAACGCTAAAGAAATGTCCAGCGTAGATTGTACAACATACAAAAGTTTGGAAAATCAGCCAGACTTCATAGGTTTTTAAATATGTGTGGATCATGATAGGAATCTCACCTTTGATAACGATCGAGAAATGTCCTGCGTAAATCATACAAAGTGGAATCCACCTCTTTTGAGACTGATGTCAGCCAATGACCATATTTTCAGTTAAACCCTAGGAGAAATCATCAGTTACTTCTTCTGCCGCGAGAAGATATAAATGCGTAAGGGATCTTAACAGGTAGCTTTACTTTTCGTTAATGAAATGTCGTACAAATATCAAAACGAATCAAATATATGTACATCATTAGTTTTAACAAGGCTTCCTCTTTAATGAATTTCTCAGTAGCTACCTTCCTACACCCCAATCTCTCAACGCTTCGTCCCACAACTGTCCTCATCTTTCCCATATTCCTGCAGGTCTTGAGAACACAGAAAGGTGACCATCGCTTGGCTACTGCTTCTCACAGTTCCCTTTGTCTTTCCCTTTCCAAATAACCTTCCTTTAAGAGTCAACTCTTTTTATTTTATATATTTTTTTTCGTCAAAGAGGGCCTCGATTGGGGATGTTTTGCCCGTATCATAACAGTCACTCAAAATCCAAAAAATTCGAGAAAGGAAGGAAAAACATTCCTACCTTGATATCCTTTTCCATCAAATAGTAAAACACAATCGTCAGTGACAGAATTGGAAATTTCATAAAAAAAGATGACCAAGCATTATCATGTTTCTTTTCTAAGGTAAGGAAAAAAAAAAAGGCTACTCACAAAAGAGAAGCTTAAACCTTAAAACCTCATGAAACAAGAATGAACAACACATCAGATTCTTTAAGAGACAAATACACCCGACTTGATACAATTCAGACGATTCATCAAGAAGTGGTCTTGACTTAAATCCTACAAAAAAAATCCTCTAAATCCAAACCACGATAATGTCTAGCTCCTACATGGTGTATATATTCAAAGACTTCCCTCCGTCTATATTTCCAATACTATTAAATGAAAATAATTCATCCCGAATACATGTCCACTGAATCACATAAAAGTATCTAAAGCTAGAATTAAATAAGCCAACTTGCATCTACTAAGCTGGCCAAAGGGGGTCTTCAAGATTTGATCTTAAGCGTTAATTTACAACGCTGTTATCCTTGATGTTAAACTTACAGCTCGGGCAGGCCAGTACGCTCGAAATTAGACCAATTTTTGTCAACAGAAGCAATCTTCCCCTCTGGTCAACACCAGGTCACATGTTCCGCTACATTAATTAAACCGTATTGCAAAAACTTGCCCCCTTTTGATGACATTACTGCGCATGCTTAATTTTGCAGCTGCAACGTAGTCTAGAGAGAGCTTAATTTGGTCAGATGCCAGTATTCATATAGAGCTTTGGGTACAAATATGATTCACGATGCAGCAGAATTGTGGTGTTGCTTGTAAGAGAATGTGGATAGCGTCGTTTGGATGGGTTTGGCGAGAAGTCCCCGCTGGCGAGACTTGTATCATCGTTGAGTGACGGAGAGCATGAAGCATAAACACACTCTTCGAGGACCTTCCCGTTCAAGCGAAGTTCATCATTTCCCTGCTCCTGAGCGGAGCGGCAAAACAAAGTAACCAAATACTGACTAAGGTTCGCTTAGCTAGCGAGCAGAGCCGAACTTAACTTTTGAGCATAATGATCCATACATACATGCAACATACACCCATTCTAACGTACACTCGCTAAGATATGTACATACAAACATTTACACATACGCACGTTTGCACACTCACGACCCACAGGGTACCCACGCATCTTCGTAGCGCTTCAACCTTGAGGGAAGAGAGAGGGAAATATTGCTGGGGATTAAGGAGAGGTGTAAGAGCTCAGGGCGTGTGGTAGGAGAGGTTGCAAGTGCTCTAGGGCCGGAGAAGCGGTCGGGGTAAAAGGCTAACTGAACGGGTAATCGTTTAGCAATTAAAATGCGCGCTCAGTCCTCAGGCGACTCACATTATGCAGCCATAACCCCGGTAATTACCGGTGGGATTGCTAATTGAAAAGTAGGTTGTTTCGATCCTTTTTTTTTTATTTTCTTTTTTTTACGGTCTTCAGGCTCCTCCAACCTGTACGTTGAATAACTGACCTGGGCACCTCGACGGGTAGGTTAGATGGGGAATTGAGGTTTCTGATCTCTCTGTAGGGACAATGAAGGTGTAAATGTTATGTGAAATCTCCGTATTAGCTCCAAAGGGAAGCGCCTGCAAGCTGCCGAAGGGCTTGGCCACGCAATTACAAGTTAGAAAGAGAATGAGGTGTCAGCAACTCTCTAAAGAGGTGATAATGCAGTTAGATTCAGTGATGTACACACTCAATATGGCAATACACATAGGGGTTTTAGCAGTAGCTTGAAGAGCAAATGATGCCATTGAAGGTCACTTAAGCATCAACAGTCCACGACACAGTAAGAAGAGATACTGACGTCCTCAAGACTTAATAGTTTTACTACCAGTTTCACACAAAATTTTAAACCCCTACCAACGTGTGCTTGTCTAATCAATATACGTACACGTTTTCAGTCATTCATGATATGTTTCTGTACATATGATAAGAAATGCGAGTCCAGACTGGTATCTTTATTTCAGGTAGGGAGTTAATGCATGCACGCTCCCGCTAAAAGAGAAATATCACATTAGACTACACGTTCACTAGGTCCAATAAACCTTAATTTTCTCTGGAAAAAAGAATGAATCAAATATCTGGAATACATAACACTTCTATTCCAATGTCCAAATATTGAGGATAAACTAATAGTATCATGGATACCCGTGTGACTCTACTATAAGCAAGATTCTAATGGTTCATGGCTGTAAACCCACCTGCTAAAGCTGAGACTGTGGACCTCTACTCTCACAGTCTCATAATGTGTCTCATTGTACCAATATAGTGTCATTAAGGACAGAGTCGTTTGCATAACATGATTGCATTTAGAACAGTGTATGTGTGTGTGTGTGTGTGTGTGTGTGTGTGTGTGCTCTGTCATTAGCCAGATCTGAATACCTTAAAGTTATCTTCATCTTGCCTCGTCCACCAAAGACGTTAAGTCTCAACTTACAACCTTGCTCTCCACGCATAGCTATAACACCTGTTGTTTTAGATGTCATAAACTCGCAGCAAATGCAAGGAAGGACACGAGGGGTAATGTAAGACACACAGAGGGGTAAGTGGCTATGTGTCATGACGGGTGACTGAAGCTGGTGTTGTGATGTGAGGAGCAGCAGCATCGTGATCAGCTCCAGCGTTGTGTGGGCGAAGGTGAGGGATCTCGATGCCTCAGATGAGACAGAAAATAAGTTGAAAAGCTTTAAAGATAATACAGAGCACTGGATCTGCTAAGGTACCCGATTCTTTTTCTAAAATTTTTCCTCCGATTTTGACCCTGAGAGAAAATCTACAAAGTCTTTTGTTAAATGGTTTCAGATGAGGATAAGTTTAAGTATGGCATTTAGAAATTATGTGAATATTCACGGGAATATAAGTCTGTGAAGAAGATACATGTAAAGAATTCAAGGTTTAAAGGCAATGCTGGCGTTACCAGTTAAAATGCAAAAATGAAAAAAAAAAAACTAGGAAATGTTTGTTCATTATATTTGTATTACACTCTAAAGGACACCTCATAAAGTCATTAAGGAACTCGTCTTGTCTGGTCAGCAATAATCCGTTATGAAAAGAGATAATATCCTTTGCATCGTAGCCTAAATCAACATCTAGCAAATATTCTATGACGAAGTGTTACGTCAAATAATGGAGAAATTATCATACTGTTTTCTTAAAGAACGAAGTGTACAACAGTCTACCATAGTAAAAGAAATCAATATCAACATACTATATCTAGTGTGATAATTAGTGTTCCTCTGTCAATTTAGATTTAAGACTTGTCTTGGAAATTAAGGAGTGTGAAAAGGGTATCAGTGCATCCGCAAGGTCATTCCTGTCCAAAATAAGGTTACTGGTACAATACATACTTATTGCGATTACTTCTTATGTGTATAATTGCCTGTTTACAAAGTACTGGGTAGAGGGATGGATTCTACACTAGTGGAACCCTACCATTTCATTTTCTTTTGCTGTTCTTCTTTTCTTTAAACTTCTGTATGCTGTCAATGGCCAAAGTCTCATCACTTGTCATATTTCATCTATCTTCATCTTTGACGATGTAAAAGAATTCATTGGTATAGTCTCTAACAAGCTTTTGCTGTTAGCTTAGCCAGAAAGTAAAATACGAGAGAGAGAGAGAGATAATCGGGAGATATTCGCTTGCTTCAGCAGCACTCTCGGAGACAGAAGGAGGCAGCATACAAGCAATTAAGCTATTCCCGGATCGGATATGACAGTTGTGAGTTAGGGAAGCCGGCGTCGAACAGGTCATGCTAGGTTAAAGGTACGCTGTGGTGGTGTGAGTTGTCACTTTGGAAAGAAGAGGGGCGCGCAGAGGCTGCGGATCAATCAGGCTGGGTCCTCCGGCGACCTGGAGCTGAAGCAAGCTTGGCCCGAGACAGGGTTGGGTTGGGTGACAGACATTTTGTAGCTCAGACAGGACGAGGCCAGGATAGGCTTTGACTGAAGTGGGGTAGATTAGGACTCAGATAGGCTAAGGAAGGATGAAATCCAGAAACTCTAGGGGCTGAAGACAACTGATGTTCAAGTAGACTTGTGTTATGAGTAGACGTAGAGCATGGAGAGGGTGCAGTGAAGGATGTGTGTGACTGTTGGCAAGCTAAGGACCGCTTGGACAAGACGAAAGCGCTTTACTCAACCTAGGCTGGTGTAGACTGCAGCTCGAGCAGCCCGAGGCAGACTAGGCTCAAGCAGGCCCGGGTCTTGGGCCAGGAATAGAGCGAACGGGCCGAGGACGAGGTAATTTATCACAGCCTTTATCTCCAGCATCGGAGAAGCTAGATGCGGAGAGGCCAGAGGGAGGCCTGAGACCACTACGATAAACACAGTATATGAATAATGACCTGGAAATCGTTGCACCCTTTCACATCGTCTCGAATTTTTACAATTAATTATGTCAGTTACCTTGAGTATCCCAGGGCGCGGGATAACGAAAGAATCAATTTAGGTTAATGCTAATGAACACCTTACTGGAAAAGTTCCTTTTGTGATTTTTCATTAACCTCTGGACCTAGTTTCGAGTAACTATGAGCACGGAACAACTCGCCTTCTGGCGGGAAAGACATGGAAGAGAGAGAGAGAAAAAAAAATGGGGTGTCTAGAATTTATGATTGCTTTTTGTCTCCATATATCACTGGTGATGCTATCACAAATATTTCAAAACAACAGGTGTCCTCAAGGATGATTAATGATTAAGCTAAAGGTATCATTACATTCACAGATGTGTCTCATTTCTCTTGTATTTTCTTGCGGCCTTACAAGTGCTCAATCGTCACTTTATCCATCTTATCTGTTCGGCATATAGCTTTTACATTTGATGGCTTAGTCATTAGTGATAAATTTACTTGAAGACAGAAGACTCCCTGAAACGTAAAACAGCCAGACCCTCTCTTAGGATTTTTTTTTTCTTTTGTTTTTGATAATGTTCACTTAAGGTCTCCATGTGTGTGAGCTGCAGTAAACATGCCGGGAAAAAAGATCATCGTAAACCTGGTTCGCAGCCTGAAAACAACTTGGCACATATAAACTAAGAAGAGAAAATGATGGGGGGTAAATATACGAGTTTTTTCCTTCCCACACAAGAGAAGCTAAAATATGAGCTCATCAGGATATGAGAAAAGAGTAGAATCAAGCGTAGATGCTCTCCTTTTTCTTACGTTTCTGGACCCGTTATGCCTTAACACTCTAAAAAGATTGTACTAACCTGCCTCACTTGCTATGTCCCTGCAGGGTTCTTAGTCTTTTTTAACAGCAGTTTAGTATCAAAATGTAAAATATAATGGAATTTTGATATAAGAGTAAAATTTTGCCGACAGATTCAAATGTTGTCGGACGTCTGACAGCTGGGTTTACTGATATGTAATGAGACCAAAGTATTTGTCGAGGATGCAGGATAGGGAGGCTCCATACTGCAAAGTCAATTTGTTTAGCGAACAGTGCGAATGTAAACTCAATGTTAAGGTTTTACAATTTACAGTTGTACCTATTTGAAGTATCACAAAATCTGTAATTTTCAGATGTCGGTGATTAAATACTTTGACAGACAGTATCTTACATTCTGAACGGAATCATTGATATAACTAATATTCTAGCGGAGCTGCTATAGATACACTGTCTAGAGACAACTGCATTACATAAGATCAAGATTCAGAATATGTTCCTAGATCATGTTATAAACTGCTGAGCTTTTGGTAGGTGAGTACCGCGTAAGGGCACCCGGCTAGAATGAAACAACCGATATACAGTTAGCGACAAATTCCTGTTCCTCTTTTGCCGACTCTATACCGCTGGGAGCCAAAACCCATTGATAAGCTACGTTCGGGTCACTCGGTAGACCTGGTGATGCCTGGTAATGGAGGTCGCCGTTTGGAAGCAACGATATTGTTTTGAAAAAACATCCGATTCACGAAAATGTTAAGATACATTGGAGGCCAGGATTCGATGCACGTCACGAAAGATCAGACTTCGTCTGGACGTTTGCTAGCGCCAAATCTAAGGCTCTTGTTCACATTGACTAAGTGTCCGAGGGATAAAGAACAAACATCTTATTTTTCGGTCCCTCCCATGTTGGTGCTTAATTGTTCAGGAGGTAAGGAAGATACCAAGAGGTAATGGGAGTACCTCAAGGTGAGGAGGCGCTCCTCGGGCAATTTAGCTTAAGGATCATGTCTTAGAAGCCATAACGTGAAGAATGTGCTTTATATGTTAAGATATAAAGGTACCTGTGTTCCAGGCTACAAAAGGTAAATATGGAATCTTAAGGGACATGAGGTCATGAAAATACTGGTTGTATAAGGCGGTCAAGAAGGTTCTTCTGGTGGCGAAGGGTAAAAGCAAGTACCTAAAAAGACTGACAGTGAAAAAGAGTACCCTCGGTTGTCGTATGAAGAGGGGAAATGGGCCCTGCAGTGCCAGGAAGCAAAACAAGTGTCACAGGCATGTGATAAAAAAATGATATATGGGTGGGAAGTGTTGTGAAAGTTCGTGGGCTTGAATAAAAACAAGATTATTAGGTTTAACAGTGAAAAGATACATGTTATTTGGAGTGTAAATTTGAATGGAAAGAACTTCGAGGAAGTGGGGTTTTATAAAAGTCTGGGAGTGGACATGGCAACAAACGGAAGAATGGGAGCTAAAGTGAGCCATTTGATTTACATTGCTTTCCAGGTAGCTTAAATTCTTTAATGTACATGCAGCTTTCAGCAATGACAATACTATAAAGAATATCTTAATCAAGAACTCACTAGATAATTCTACAGGTTGTGTTTACAGAATCCCTTGCAAAAACTGTAATTTATGTTGGGCAGACTGGAAAGGATCTTTATGCTAGGCTTAAACAACATAGATATAGTATAAGAACAGGGCTAGACCAAAAATGCTCAGTTTAATCATGCTAAAGATTATGACCATTGTACTGAGTGGAATAACTCCTTTACCACGAAAAATATCGCTGAATTTTCTATTATCAAATACTCAAAGAAGTGAAACTTTAGTATTAGTAAAGGTCTATATAAAGTGATTAGATCTGTAGGCAAAATTTGTAAACAGATCCCTTTCGTGTTCACATAGTAAAAATTCTATGACAGGCATGGTGCCAGACCCGAACACCACCAACCCAAACCCCACAACCTGGTAAAGCTTGTTTACCAATGGCGTCATAAGTACGTCTCTTCCTTATTTACATCAACAGACTGTTCTACGTCTTCTATCTCATTCTTGTATCTCCCCTGACGATGTGATGATTACACGAAAGTGCACTTGGGAATATATCGTGTTTGATATTCCTCGTGGTTATATATATATATATATA
>JAYMFT010059653.1:0-29408 GCA_038088735.1 Panulirus argus | reverse complement strand
CAAAATATATATATATATATATATATATATATATATATATATATATATATATATATATGACAAGCTGGCTATTCCGAGTGAATCCCACACCTCACTTGTGGTGCTTCTCTCACGTTAAAAGTTTATAATGCCATTAAACACGTCACTGATCCAGAAACACGAATGCCTTCAATTACATGACGCGCCACCTGGACAACACTGCTAAATGTTATGAAAAAATCGTACACACCAGAATTCAAACAAATGAATGTTCTACTTTCAAAATCAAGTCATAAGTTTCTCTGGTCTCGATCAACATTCATCTGAAGAGACTTTCTCAAATATACACCATAGAGCGACCAAACATATGCGAGTAAAGACCTTTGGATTAACGTCTCTTACCACATCAAACTACTTACCAATCAACGTTCAGAAACATATCCAGTGTCAGAGTGGCTCAGGAATATCTTCCAATTCAGTTCTTCATTCTCCCTGAAGACTTTACACATATCGAGCCTTGGATAGTGTTTTGATCATTCGACCTCAGTATAGTTACCCCTACAGCACAATGATAAGATCCATGGGCATGATGGCGTAACCTGACCTTTAACCTGACGACTGATGGTCAGGTTAAAGGTCATGCCATCATATCCAAGAGGAGCACCGGTTGTGTTGCAGGAATATCTTAACTTCCTTAGGATTTAGTAAGCCCCCATGTTATATTTCTATGTACCGGCGACACTTGCCTAATGCTTCTGGTAATATTGTACAGGGGTACCGAGTGACAGCACTAGGATCCAGATTCCTCTATCAAGGAATAAAATATGGAAACTTAACTGAACTGAACTGAGGAGCACCGTCGTGCCCTAGTATCGTGCAGTAATGCTCAAAGGATTAAGGTCTAGTTCCAAGTTTCACTGACAAGGGTCAATTATCAAAGTTTAATACCACTTTTCAACTTGTATAAAAAAAATGACATACGCGCAGATGATTCAGAACCTGACTCATTAACCCAACAGAACCAGAAGCCACAATATCCCACAAAGGCAACAGAAACGTCTTGGATAAGGACGTATGTGCAAAGAATTAATCTAACGGTTTTCAGGATGTAATAATTCTGGAGTAATTGGACAACAGACTAAAAGAACTCTTGGAACATATTTCACAATGTAACAATGGCATCCAATTCTACTGGGAAATGATACAGCAACGACAAATTCACATCGGAATCTTTCAGCTCTCGAGTCGCGAGTGACATCAAGCTCATGTTCTTCACAGTGTCCATTCAAAACACGCAGAACAAATACAGTAATATGGAACAAATACGTTAATGCACTATAATAACATGCGTCACCGTTCTGTCTCCATATAACTTTTTTATTTACATTTTTTTACAATGTATGTATGTTACACAATGGCCTTCACCACTGTTAACTGTTCAACAGTAAAAATATTCGGTTACTACAAATGTGTTGTTTACTTTTGTAGATGTCGAGGCATTCTAAACATTAGCTAAGGGTTTTGGACGTTATCAATCTTATCGACGTTCCAGTGACTAACTAACTAGATGTATCTGAGGACCAGCATAATCCACCCGCCAAACGAAATACCCACGCTACGCCAGAAGTGGAGAGGAACACCTGAGAATCACGCTTACCATCCTAGCCGTAAATACAAATTGCAGCACAAGATATAAGAAGGCAACATCTGAAAGATTGAAATGGGGTGTGGCTAGTGGGGGATGGGGGAGGCGTTGCGGTTACTGAATATCTGGAGAGAAACCACTCACCAACACTACCTTCCTCCACCAACACAACACATCTAGGGTTTAGAGGCCACTCACCAACACTAGCTCCCTCCACCTACACAACACATCTAGGGGAGAGAGGCCACTCACCAACACTACCTCCCTCCACCAACACAACACATCTAGGGGTTACAGGCCATTCACCAACACTACCTCCCTCCACCTACACAACACATCTTGGGGAGACAGGCCACTCTAAAACCATCTCCATCATCAACAACAAGAGCGACAACAACAAAATCTGTGGGTGAAATGCCACTCACTAACACTTTAACCTCACTGAAGGGGCCACGTGTCTCCTCTACTAAACTACTTCACACACAAATATCATAAAACACTATAAACATTCATATAAGATCATTCCATCGCCTTCCCGGGGGTAGAGAAGCCAGAAGTATACTGTCCCGAGTGACAGCTGTGGTAAATCATGATTCCATCCTGGACCACAATGACGTCCTGAGTGACAAGTTGGTGTAGGTAGCGACGGGTGGGTAATTACCTGTCTATCCCTTACGGGGAAGGAGTTCCCACACTCTTGAACTTTATCATACAACTTTTGAAACTTTTGTAAATTGTCTACACTCACAATTTCACTACTTTGCTTACTCCAATCATCCACAGCTCTATACTAGAGAAGAACTTTTTCTTACATGGTTTCCAACAAGCTTCTTCCTTTATTTCTTGAGTGTGAGCAACACACTGCACGCTGGGCATCACACTGACCCCCCACCAGTAGGCACACTACGCCTTCATGGTAGACATTTGCCACAGCTCACTCCAACCTGAAGCCCTTACACCCCAACAACTGGTGCAGCTCCCCTCAAAGAATGAGTGACACTTAGACACATTAGATCACGGTTCCCTCCAGTCTGGCTCTCACTGACCTCTTAGAATCATCTTGACACTCTTTATCCCCAGTCAAGACCTGAGGCCATAAACTTCACGCAGGTATCATTATTTGGACCTTCTAGCTTCCTGTGCCTTAGAGCCAGTGGCTGACAACCTCCCCTGCTGCCAAGGTCAGCCCAGAAGTCTACCACTCGGCCTCCTCTATGCACTACCACGTCCACTAACACAAAACTAGCCTCCCTGATATGAAGACAAGACAATGGGGCACCCTCCTCCTCCTACTACTACACAGCCTAAGTGCTGCCTCATCCCCAACACCTCCTCTCTGCCCTAAGTGCCGCCTTACCTCTCACTCCGCTACATTCCACATACGGAATCCGCAACTCCGCTGCTTCGGTCAGCCTAGTATACTTAACGTCTTCCGTATCCAGTCTGGTGGTCCTCATCAGGATTAACTTGCCCCGCATTGCTGTCTCTTGTTAAACATTTCTATTAGGTGTCGAGCAAGCCCACCACTTACCTCCATTACAGGAATAACATGAAATATGGTGAGTGGCAAGAAAGCAAAACACTTTCCCCTCCGATTATTTCTTTACCTAACCTGTTTTTCCTCTCTCACTCTTCGCAGAGCAATCGACTGACTTTGGGGATCTGATATATGCTTGCGAAGAAAAACAAGCAAAAATACAAAGCAAAAGCAAAAAAAAAAATCTCATTCCTTCACAAGCTGAACCACAAAACCCACAGCAACACTGGAACACGATGCAGAGATAATCCACACCTCCCACACCAACCCAGCCCTCATTCACGAAGCGCTTCCGACTCCATCCAACAACATAACTTCTAAAAATACACAAAGATACTCATGAAACAGGACTAAAAAAAAATCAGCCACAAAACAAGCAACTCTAAACAGGAAAGTCATGAAAATCCAACAAAATTCATCGGCCTGTCCCTAACGTTACCTCGGTATGCAGAAAACTGCAAGAAAGTACATAAGAGAAGAAATTCAGAGAGGCATTCATGGTAAATGATAGACCGAGGGAGGACAGAAGGATATGAATGATACGGTCAAAAGGAAAGAACCAAGACATCAGAAGACGCCAGAGAACAAAAAGACCCGCTGATAACTCGAGAGGTCAGGAATATCGCGTGATGGCGATGCCATCTTGTAAAGAATCCAGATGTAATAGTGGTACATGTAAAAGAGCTGGAGTTCAAGGATCGAATTACAGAAAAAAACGAACAAGATTTTACTAAAGAAATATAACGATATACAGAAACTCCCAGGAGACAATATTCCACTCATGAAGTCCAAACAGGAATGCAATGCACAATAAAATCTTACTCTAGTATAACAACCATTTATCGTACAACGAGCACAACTACAACAACGACTCAACAAAACATTCAGATCCTGTACAGAGAGACCTCGGCCAGACACATGACCACCCCTAACACGATGCCCCCTGCCTCAGCCAGCGACCTTCCCACGGCCACTGAAACACCTGATACATCATACCTTGCCTCCCTACTGCCTCTGCAGTCATTCTACCTTCAATGGATGGTGTGCGTGTTACTCTTTTTTAGTTTAACGTACTGTGTTGACAAATGGAGACGAATCTCACCTGACGATGTTCGTATGTCTGGCAATTTGTCTAAATCATTCTCCAGTGGAAGTCGGTAAAGATCACTGGAAATCTCTCTCTCTCTCTCTCTCTAGAGAGAGAGAGAGAGAGAGAGAGAGAGAGTAGTTTATTCATATCAGCTCTTCAAAGCCACGAGCAACCATTCAGGTTATACAAACACGCTGGGGAAGCATCGGTATATTGAGGTGTGCGGCGAGCAGGCAGGCAGCCCGGCCGCGCTCCAGGCCACCACACCCCGACCCACCAACCCCCGAGCAGCGCCCCACCAAACCCCCAACACTTGACGCGCCTCACTGGTCCCACCACTTACTACACACTCGCCTCGCCTCCCCTGACGTGCGCTTTTTTGTTAACGAGACCAGATCGGGGACGACACCACTTGAGATAGATACACACCATCACAAGGTCTTAACGACTGATCTTGCCCAAGTACGCCACTCTTCGTCCCTAGCCAAGCACTTGTGTGTGTGAGTATAGGTACCCTTGTCAATATAGCAAACTCAGGATCATACACAACTGCGTCTTGGATTTCCTTCTCTGCTACAAACTCACAGGACAATCAAGTCGTAGATATGAATAAGGAAGAGACTCACACATTGGCAAAACACTCAAAAATTCTCAGCCAGACTCTAATGCCTACCAACCAACATACACACTTTAGACAAGGAGACACAATTAACAAGCATCGGACCACAGAGTAAACAGCCACTGCAGCGGCAGCCATCAAGGAGGATCTTGTCTGCGCATCAGAATAAAGGACGTCACAACACGGCGTGTATATGAGGCAGCACACACTGCTAATGTACACACAACAGGTAAGAGTAAGCATAAACCAGCGCTAAATGAAGTGGGAGAAAAACGCAATACTCGGCAGGCTGCTGCGTCACATGATTATTGTGTGGCCATCTGCAACTCGGAAGGGTGGGCCGTTTCGATAACTGCTTCTTTCCCTACACGTCGAAGATTTGGAACTCTCTACCTTCTCATGTTTTTCCAAATAACTATGACCTGGCTCATTTCAAAAGACAGGTCTTTCACTCTCTCAAAAATTCGTAAATACTTTCCCTGTCTTTCGTAAATACTTTCCGTCTTTTTTTTTCTCTCTTCCCGTTTCTTAATTCTCTCTATATTTCAGTCAGGGCCCGGCCTTAATGTGGACTTCTGTCCGTGACTGGAGCCTTCAACGTAAAACAAAAGTGTCCAAAGTAGTTACCTGAGGAGGAGTAAAGTGTGGTTGGTGCTCGGGTAACAACCTCGCGTCTGAAACAGTAACACCCACAACAGGTCACTAGCTGTGCTTCCTGACAGCAACAACACAAAAACGAGAACCTGTTTCATTCAACCATACACTGATTACGTCAAACGCCACCAAACGCTGTACTGAGGATGTTCCAACAACGAAAACACACGAGGCACGAGTAAACTCATCAGAAATATGGGAAAGAAATTAAGCACATTGGAAGCAGAGAACATGTAGCAATCAGGATGATGTTCAGAAGAATTTTTCCAGACATATAAAGCTGCGTAAATCAACAGATAACATTCATTTACTATTACATGGGGTAACAGGAGTCCTCAGAGCCGCTACCCGTGACTAAGGCAAGAGGCCATGGTATACCCAACATCTTATTCAGAGCCACATGAAGCTGACATGAATGACTACTGCATCACTTTGTATTCTGCGAGACCAACAGAACTGCCAATTAAAAGATGCAAATGCATATGACACTAGCGAGAACAATGCCATGCACAAGGATGGGTAATGGAGGTGTGGTAGAGATGACTGGACAAGAGGTGGGTGCAGCACAAGACGTGACGAGAGACCATCCAGACACAGTTACCTGGGGTATTCCTGCTCCCACGCCTCAAGCATCTCACCACCGTACCGGACACTGAGGGAAGAGAAGGAATCTACGTGTTAAGGTGGTTTACCACAGGCCGCCAAGTCCTAGAAGAACCAAGCACTGGAAACAAATATTAGAACAAGTATTAGAAGGATAACATGCTAAGAAAATGGATGTTCAAAGGAAACATATGTTACAGGAAATGGGTAATAGGACCGGATCCTGAGACAGCCTCAGCGTTGTAAATACACGACGAGTGTTAGGATCATGAACCGACACACGCAAGATATCCTACCTAACCTAATGGCTGATCAGCGGAGTTATCAGGTCTCAACCCCTATTCTTCACCGCTCTGGGGGTTCACCCTGCCACAGGGTAACCCCTTAAACAAGACGGTTATGACCCTTGAGCACTGATGGTGCAACCCGTGTCTAGACACTCTGGGTTAAAGACCAGGCCATCGTACCCAAGAGACGTTCCATCGTGCAGAAGAGGTTAAGCTCATGAACTGATACAGGCAGACTAGAGTCACCTGAGGAACGTGGGTTACACAAGGAAGAGCGCTGGAGATGTTGTCAGTGCCTAGGGAGAAACGTCCCGAGCGTACATGGTGAGACGAGGGAGACAAAAACAAGATCTGCGAGGGAGCAGCGGGAGCACGAGGGTCATTTTGCGGTAGCAGAGGCTGCTGTTTGATACGCCAGGCGTCTGCATGTCAAGGACCGCAAGGACCCTATAGTTCTGACGACGGTCTGTCCTCACCACTAGCAAACACTTGATACAATCACGTCAGTTTGCTCTAAAAATTGTTTAAGGCCGTCAGTAGTGACCACTCACGAGAAACGGCTCTTGAGAGGCGGATAAAACAAATGAGATCATTCTGAAGGAGCTATAGACGGGATATCTAAGAGAGAGGCACTGCAGTCCACACAGTGACTCTTAACAGTTACATCCACCATCCTAAGGGAAAAGAAGAATGAGAAATAAGAACAACTTGAAGCGGTGGCAACTGGTGGTTATATCAGAAGGTAGTTCAGTCTTTTTTTTTTTTAAGCACATTAATTCGATCTGTGAATCAAATGAATTACTGAGTCGGGCGGGCGTGGTGGTGACCAGCGGCGACCACCGGCCCGGGCCGGCCAGGCAACGAGTCTGCAACGAGAAAGTAGATGATTTCGCCATTCACTCAGTAGAAAGTAAACCTCTCTGAAAAGGTGTCACCCTCATCGTGCTCGGCCAAGAACCTGAAAAACAAGAAAAGTATGAGTGATCCTCCAGGCTGGAATACTGGACGTTATTCCCCCGTCATCGTACATGAAGGAAATATTGTCATGGGCAATATGAATTCAAGGAAAAAAAAATACGATGCGGGAAAATCAGGTAAAATATGTCCCGTACAGCAAAGACCACCACTGGTGATGCGATCCTGTTAGTCGGCCGATTTTTGATGTCTCAAAAAGAAAAAAAATGTTATCGTGAAAGGAATTCTGACTGATGTGGAGGATCAAAGGATTAAGTTTTTACGATAGCGGCAACGGATAACACTTCATCCATCATGAACTGCGTCATTCCACCCGACGCTCAGTCCACCCAAGGTACTTTTAAACGACCTCGGCCCTCTGAGCACGACAGTACAACGTATGAGCACGACTCTTCGACCCTTAGGTATGACAGCCTCACATGTCATCCTAGAAGAGGAGCCCTGCCGTCGCGTTCTCGGGGTCCAACATACATCACAGGCGAGAGTGTAGCTCCAGCTTCACTGCCAGCATCTACAGTCTTGTTTTCCTAAGGCACCATCATGACCAACCGTGGACCTAACACGGCGCTACTGTGACTCTGTCAAAACCGCTACTGACAGCAGGACTCGACCAGCCAGCCATTCAGGTTGCTTTCTGTGATTCGTCCAAGAGTATATGTTTCCCCGACCTCGACACCTGCCGATATCTCAAGTCTAACAACAGTCTTACCCTCTGACTTCCTTGGAGTAGCGTGGCCAGCAGCACAAATCGGAAGGTTTTGTAAGCAATGGTCCACATACGATTTGGCTAAATAAGGGAATGGATCGTAAATTAGAGTATGCCACTCGTTGCCGAAATGGACCTGTTCATGTAACACCACATCCCGGAAATGTTAATAATAGGAAACCATTTGTCTTTCCATGTTCTCGTGTCATATGCGATATGATATCAGAGATATAATTTCAGTGCAAATAAATCTAGTTAAACGTGATTCAAGAATAGATTATTCAAGTAAAAATCACATCTTAATCCCTCACATCATATAACATCAGATGGTACGTGGTACCATACCTGTTCCAGCAAATCTTCAAGTTAGCTGATACGGCAGGGACCACTAAATACCCTAATCAAGGCCTTATAAATAATGCTCTGTATTCGTATATACCCTAACATAAGTCAGGTATCTAATTAATCGACCATCCGCAAGGGGGAGGATAAACAGCTGGGTTGATTGTGAACAGACTGCTGCGCCCGTGATTTCCAAAGTCCACTCTTGCATCCGTTCACTCCGGTGTTCCTGCCAATCACCAATTCAACTTTCCCAGCACAGTCTTTCTCTCGTAAACAGCCAGCATACAGAGTCATGGCGTTCTCATTATCTTGTCAGTCACGACGCGATACAGCAATCCTTGAAATGAATTCGTAACGATGAATCTGACATCCAGTGTCCGTTGCACTGTGGCCGCCTCGTTTACCGCAGGTACGTCTTGTATGGCCGCGTTGTGTACCTTCCGGGAGTCAACACAACTTTCACAAAAAGTTCACTGACATTATTCTTGGGCAGCCACGTACAACACGTGCACGTAACAAGTACAAGGCTCTTGTTATAGAAGCGTTCACACCTATTCTACTGCTCGCATCTATTCTACTCTTCTATTCTGCTGCTCGCATCTATTCTACCCATCTATTTTTCTGCTCACATCTATTCTCTTTTATTCTGCTCCTCATATCTATTCTACTCTCTTATTCTGCTGCTCACATCTATTTTGCTTATCTACTTTGCTGCTCGCATCTATTCTAATTATCTATTCCACTGCTCACATCTATTCTACTCATCTGTTCTGCTGCCCATATCTATTCTACTCATCTATTCTGCTGCTCAATCTATTCTACTCATCTGTTCAGCTGCTTACACCTTTCTACTGCGGCTCACACGTATTTTGCTGGTCACATACAAACTGCACCAGCAGTGGTCACCGTGTGTTGTCCAGACACCCCAAATTACAACAAAAGTAACAGTCAAAGATAATGTTGAACATTTACGGTTCCCTGAATCCAAACGTATGTAATTAACGGTACATAATCTGTAGTCTTGTTGGTCCCACTTCAATGATATTTACATCTGACCTACAGAGGTGGTGAGTAAAGGTAACACGTCCGAGGGGCGAGGCAACTGACCATATGATTTCGTGGAAGACTCATCGAGTTGTGGGAGACGAGACTTCACGAGTTATGTTGAGTACCTGTATCCAGTACATTATTTGGGCTACAGCTTGTGATCGCTCGCTGGCTTCCGGCTGTGGCCGCCTCCATCGTAATACAGTTCTTTCCTCTAATCTATAACTGTTGTTTAACGTACAATATTTCATGAAATAAAACTTTACAACCACCAAAAGAAAAGCAGCTGCCTCGGACGGTACATCTTCCAAAAGACAAAATGTAAAACTAATACATATCTCAAACCCCTGGAGCAAGACGGTACGACTTAAGGCTCTACTGACCACGCCAGAGATCGTGACACTGTGCTCACGGATCGTACCGTCGTGCTCATGGGGTTATGCTACGGTTGCTGGCAGCAGCAGCCGGTCGCCCGTCTACATCGTGAAGCGGAAATCCTGGAAACCGGAAAAAAAAAAAAGAAATCGAGACATCATTCGACAAAACCTCAAAGGATGTGTGGACCAATGACAGGAGAGGAGGTGCACCACTGGCTGAGCCTGGCAGGTGCAGCAGCAGCAGTCAGTCATTGGTCCCAGCCCCACAGCCTGCTGGCAAAATACGATGACAAATGGACGATAGTGACGACATGGATACACACGATGCACATGGTGCAGCTCACTGTCCCTGAAGTTCTAAAGAAAATATGATGAGCGACTGCTGAGGGAGCGGATATAAGCAGGCCGGGGGTGGGGTCAGTCGCTTACACATCGGTAGAGTGACACTCACCACAGCCTCACTCCTGCATGCCAAGCTCACTCTCCAGTAGTACAGTCAGTCAAGCGACTGGTCTATTTCCCCGTCCATGTCCGATCCCCCTCGACTCATGCCTGCCTGGCCTTTCCCTGCAGCCTGCATGGTGCAAGCCTAGGAGAGAGGTGGCCTCTTGCAGTCTGGATAAGCCGGTGAAGCGCGACCTGATATTACAAAAGACCCCCGTGGTCTTTCAGAGATATCAGTCTCTAAATACTAACGCCCAATGAAATGGGAGAGAGAAAGAAAGAGATAAAGAGAAAAGAAGAGGAGTAACTTAATATTACAGCCTTTGATTGTTTCTGTCCACCACTATATCCGTGGTTTTTCGCATTACATTTCTGTAATTTGTTCAAGTGTTATCACGTTTTAGTTCTGTGTTTGCATCAATATCCTGTTATCCTATTTTCGTTTTGTGCCATCCATTTTCTGTTACGTAATTCTTCTCATCGTGGAGCACGTTAGTGGCGCGTTGCATGTGATAATGCCGTGGCACGGTGCTGCGTATATAGCTTTGTTATACATTACCTGACCTGACGTAAGCCTGAGTAGTCTATCGGGCTGACCTGTTAGGTTGATGACTAACTTACGTCCCAGGTGAATTTACTTTACACTACGCTGTTGTGGACTTATATATATATATATATTTCTAATAATGTATATACGTGTGTGATAAATCAACTTCACTAAGGTCAAGTCCATTCCTGGTAAACCTGCCTCTGTCTCTAAAGAATTCTTCGTAGTGATCAGAGTGATCTGTTTCTCCGTAAAGCAGGTTTCTTTCAACCTGTTCTTGATACCGATGATCCTACTGATTGCATATTTAACACTTATCATCATATCTTGGGAATGTTCCTGATAACCACTAACCTCTTCCTGTACTCTGAACTTCTGGGAAAAGTTCTTTGTGCTTTTAAATTTATCCGCTAATCCTACCCCTGACAAAACACCTGCCTCCATGGCTGTGATCCATATGCCGTCATCGTAAAGCTCAAAGATAACTGTCTCTCTACCTTGTATATCTCAATCCATCACAGAATTCTGTGACCGGATACATAATTATGATCATGTGACATCCATATTTTTGATTTGTCTAAGACCTGCTCTCCAAACACCTGAAAACCAGGAAGAATCTTGAAACTGTTACTGGTTTGGGAACCAGTATTTGCCTTTAACGGCATTCCCGACAAGTGCAGCATTTCATTCTTCCTTAATTTGTCCCCAAATCCTTTTTCACTTATATGATTTGGCAAACTTCTGTTTTACAAAAGTATACTACCCCTGTGGGAGTCTCTGTGCATTCAAAGTCACGCTCCAGACCAATAGCACTTACCTTCCTGACTGATGCTGGTTGAACTTACCTCCCTCTTCAAGCCTTCGCTAATATAACAACAAAAAGGGCAGACTCCTAGATGAGGTCGATCCCTCATAGACATCCTTGGAAGCAAGGAGCTACAGCCATTGTATATGATACCTAACTCAAGAATAACAATACTGAATGGCTTGGACTGTCAGCTCAGGACGTCGTCCCTGTATGAAGACTGGGTGGCAGCAGAGGCAAAGAGGAGGAGAGATGCAGAATGGCAGAAAGAGGGCCGAGGAAACACTGATAAGGTATGATGGACGCTGAAAGAAAAAAAGTGAGGTGCTGTAAATAAGGACAAAGACAAAAAAGGAGTCAGCACGGAAGGAAGCGCAAAGAAAACGGAAATGATAAAGGGAGAGGGAGCGGGGTTATAATGGCGTACAGGAGAGGGAATACTAGTCACCTGGACGTGCGGGAGACGTCGTCCCAGTGGTCGTCACGGTAGTAAACGTTCCCCACGCCGTTCATGACGCTCCCGTCCTCACACCCTGCAACAAAAACAACAAAGCCTTAATCATAAGTCCTCGCGTTTTCACTGCTGTTACTACAGCACATCTCACATTCTCACTGCTGTTACTACATCACACCTCACGTTCTCACTGCTGTTACTACAGCCCACCTCACACTCTCACTGCTGTTACTGCATCACACCTCACACTCTCACTGCTGTTACTACATCACACCTCACGCTCTCACTGCTGTTACTATATCACACCTCACATTCTCACTGCTGTTACTGCACCACACCTCACACTCTCACTGCTATTACTACATCACACCCCACGCTCTCACTGCTGTTACTACATCACACCTAATATTCTCACTGCTGTTACTGCACCACACCTCACACT
This sequence comes from Panulirus argus, assembly GCA_038088735.1. Taxonomy (NCBI): domain Eukaryota; kingdom Metazoa; phylum Arthropoda; class Malacostraca; order Decapoda; family Palinuridae; genus Panulirus; species Panulirus argus. Next base: position 16,852 of record JAYMFT010059653.1, on the reverse strand, counting down.
CTCACTGCTGTTACTACATCTCACCTCACACTCTCACTACAGCTACTGCACCATACCTCACGCTCTCACTGCTGCTACAGAACCTCACCTCACTGTTACTACTCTACTACATCGAGAACAATGTACTGACATGGATTCTGATATGAGGTATATCAGGCTGAGACAAATGCGATTTCACAGAATCACAATAACGTGTCAGCCTTTCAGGAAATTAGATATCACATACAGATGAATTTATGAACACTATCAAAATGTACCTACAAATTAACACTCCCTCTGGAAAATGCAGTATCTACTTCAAACTTACAGAAAAAAAAACCAGGAGTTTTACAAATGAAGAACAGTTTCACCAGCATGTATATATCCCCAAAATAAACGGCCACGAGTCATAAGAGAAATAGGATGGACACTAGTGTTTCTAGATTTTGTAGAAGCATTTGACAATGTAAACAGTGGATTATCACCAAAGACAACATCCACGTACTTGCTGATAAACCTCCTCGTAAACGTCCCTTGCCACGTTAAATATTTGGATAAACAAATCATGCGTCACACTCCTGTTGTGACTGACTGCCCCCACTGCCCGCCATGACTCGGCCAACACTCCACACAATAGGTATTATATAATTACGTGATGGACACTTCACCACTTCGTCCATGAATAGCCAACATTATCAGTGTCGGTGACATGACACTCCCCTCACCAGAACGAGCCGCGCCGACTAATAAATCCCTCACAGGGAATCACCCTCAAACACCCAAATCCCACTTCCAGGCCGGTCACATTCCAGCTAACCCCCTCCTCACGGGGTACAGCCAATTCTACACGTCGTAAGATACAGACACCCACACAGAAAATGCAAGGTAATGAGATGATGTACATAGGAATAAGGCACACGGAGCGCCAACAAAGTAATGGGTAGAATAAGCTGTGTGTCCAAGACGAAGACAGACGAAAGCACCAGCAGATGAGGGTTGACTTGAGTATAAAAGAGCAAAAAATGGAACATCAACATAGCGTAGACGCTGTCATGTGTTGAGGATAGAGACGAAACAACTGTACAGTAAAAGGACAAGCTAAGAAAAATGATTAAAAAATAAAGACCCAGTATAGTAAGGAAAATAGTCATCCTGTGTAAAGGAGTACAAGTCTATGCACCAGTATTAAGGAGTAGAAATGCGAATGCAAAGAGAACCAAGACAAACAAAGCATCAGTAACCACCTGGCTCGACCCCATGATGGTACGAGAAGGCTGTTGCAACATTAACGGTTCATCTGCTAACATCATGAGGCAGGCAGGAAGAACGGCGAGAGTGAAGGACCACTCGGCTGTGGCAAGGGGATGAACGTGACCCAGCATTTCCTGCAAGTCTCAGGTAATGCACACATTGACTTAACAGACCTGTACCATGTGTACGTGTAAAGAACACACAGAAGACTTTATAGTGCAGGAGGAGAGTGATGGAGTGTTTACGGCCAGATTACAAGAGAAAGTTCTTGGCAAGAGCCCACGCGGATGACCTTCTCATGATGGCGCAGCACAAGACACGTCACTGACGGCTGCTCAGCATCCCATGTTACATAAGATGGCAAGAATCTCAGGACTGACAGTTGAATGTCATGATGTATGCAGATGGTTCTCTTCAAGATACAATCTTAGATGGACCACGTAATACTTGGCGTCACGTGATCACTGTCTGGCTTTGGCCACTCATGGGCGGGTTGTTGTGATGTCGTTTCCCCCCCTATACCGCTGAGCTTTGGAGCTTTTGATCTTTTCATCTGTAAGTATTTTCTTATTTTATTCTTTAGCTCAAATTCTTTTTTACGATTTTCACTATGGCCTGGCATTGATAAGGACTTGCGCTCGTGACTGAGGACCGACACAGAGTAATTTTCTGTTCATCTCGTCAATCAGAACCAGAGATATGATGAGGATGACACAGAACCTTCAGAAACGCACTGTCTGTACAAGTCACACACCACCACCCGATGGTTCGTTACACGCTACATCCTTGGGGACTGGGGACGCACGACCAACCATCATAGGGTTGGATGCATCCTATGAATTTCGTCACTGTCGTATGTAGGTTACGAGCACTCGCATGTCCCCCGACCTACGGCAGGACTGGGTATCTGTTAACCACAGTGACTCATGGAGGGCCCTTAGAGCCGGCAGCCGGCGATAACGTACAAGGTACCGGGTGATACGTAACACGGACCCCGAAATGAGGAGAGCGCGCGAGTCCCAGCAGCGTGGTAAAGTGCGGGAATCAATGAACGACCTTGGGCGGAGCGCTCCGCAGCACCTCCTCGTGATGTAGTTCTCACGCGCCATAACCGCCACTGTGTCGAAGCTTCCCAGCCGCCACCGAAGCCTCGACTCTTTGTGCTGGTCACACCACCAGCATACTCATCCCCTTAACCCCTCCAACACAACAATACGATCCTCGAGTAGAGTGGCCCGGCCTTTGAACCTGACTCTTACGAGTTACATAAAAGGCCTGGCCTTTGACCTAACCCTTAAAAGTTATAACTAAAAGACCCGGCCAACATACCTAAGTGTCGTACCGTCGTCCTCTAAGGGTTGATTGTTGCATGGCAATTTTTCCATCCCCGAGGCAGGTACCGCTGTTGCTATATAAACACACCGAACGCTACGTGCAAAACGGGAGATGGCACGCGCTTTATCCTTGCAACACCCAACACTTTTCTAATCTTGCATTCTTATGCTAACGAGGTCGGGTCACCAGACTTCGATGTAATACATATTTTCCAGACTCAAGAGTACACAAGTGTCAGCCTGGAGCAACGAATAGAGGGCCACGCCCAAGTCTGCAGCTCCAAATACCGAGACACAATCATCAAACCATCACCGAGTCATAACCAAACACCAGTGTCATTATGCAACTGTACCACAGGGGCAATTATCATCAACATACCGAGTCGTCATCATAAGGCCGTAACACAGAGCCATTATCATGGAGCAGAGGTGCCAGTTGTCTCCTCACAGCCCACTTCCTCTACCACATGTAGTCGAGTCTCTCCTCCCTCCACCGCACCATACAGCTCTGTCTACCGTACCGGTGTATGCAAAAACTGGTACAGACGACTTAAACTCCCTCATTCAAACCACAGACACAGATCTACGATGGGTTACCCGAGGCCAAAGCCTGGACCCCACGGGAAACGGCCATGCCAACCACACAGGTGTGGGACGCCTTCCCTTCACCTCTACCGAGACGCACCCGCCCAACCCACGCCAGGATACCTTGATCCCAATGCGAGTAAGTGGGCAGGAGGAGGGAACGGCGATCTCAGGAACCAAGAGAAGATCCTCGAAGACTTTCTCCCAAAACAAAGATTATCTACTTCAATCCAGTGAACAGTTTCTGGACGAGATTCGCCTCACTTCGAGATAAACCAAAGATAACCTAATCTACACATCCTTCCGGGGAATATGATTTACTCACAAGAATACATTCTAGACAATAGAGTAACAGGGTGTTTCCAAAGATGGCTTGGTTTTCCTACCAGTGTAGCACAGTTAATGTGAGTGACGTAAGAACAGGAGGAAATAATGTCTGGCAAATATCAAAGAGAAAACAGCTTTAAGTTTCATGGCTAAACTGTCTTCATTTTCCCGCAAGTTAAATTCCAGGTTGAACCTTTTCCATAGAGGGCATACATAACTCAGGCAAAATCCAAACTAGACTTATGCCTTTTAAGTCTTCCAGATCCTGGAAAATAACGGTACAGACTTTAAAGTGTATCTGATTTAGCTTTTTTTTTTTTTCCACATTATGACCAAGGTTAGGTTTGCAAGTTACAGTCCGACTCCCGACGCCTGGACAGACAGAGACCACGACAGACAAAGAGATTCCCTCGTGTCTGTACTGATACGCAGGCGACACGAGAACGAGAAACACACGACCCTCCAGGCTAGGACCTACATTTCCAAAGCCATTTCCAAAAGAGTTTCATACGTATTGCACTTTCCCTACAGAACCCAAGGTGAGCCTCTGTAGTGTCCGATGCCTACCGGCCAGATATACCAGTTTTCTCACCCAAATGCTCAGACGTATCAATTATCATGGCGCAATTTTCGAGAATCATGAGATCTCTGGTGCCCGTCTGGTTAGAGGCTCTACGTATCTCCATGAGCACGACAGTACAATCCTTTAGCAAGACGGTACGGTCCTTGTGCACGAACGTAAGTTCCTTGTGCACGACGGTACGATCCTTGAGCACAACGGAACGATCCTTAGGCACAACGGTATGATCCTTGAGCAGGACGGTACGATCCTTTAGCACGAACGTAACATCCTTGAGCAGGACGGTAACGATCCTTGTGCACGAAGGGAAGATCATCAAGCCCAGCGGTACGATCCTTGAACACGACGGCAAGGTCCCTGAGCACGATGATACGACCCTTGAGCATGACGATACGATCCTTGAGTATTACGGTACGACCCTTGGGCATGATGGCATGACTTCTGACCTGACGAGACCATCGTGCCGAGAGGCCGTCTCGTCGTGCCACAGTGGTTTACTGGCTGCCCCTCCCGCATTCCTACAGACAGCAGCGACTAGCGACTCTCTCAATCGTTACAGCAACACAACCAGAAAATCTGAATACCCTTGAGGTCCCCTTACCTACCAACTGCACAGACGAACTAGAACAAACCTCCACCTAAATATATACCATCAATGGCCACCAGTAAAGAGGCCAAGAGACAGGTATCGCAACTTTATCTGAACTGGAGCAGCAGATAAGAACCATCTCATTCGAGCCTCTCCCCGCCCTCCAGCCCCGATGCAAGGTAATGTTTGATCGTGACCGCCACTGCTGTGCTTGTATGTAGCTTCAACGAGTTTCTTGATTAGTAAACTTATCATCTACAACCTGCCGGGCTGTACAAACATCCCCGTCCCGTCTTGGGTGTTGTGGCCAGGCAAGGCCTGAGGCGGTGCCATCAAAAGCAGGGAGGCACTACTACACCACCACCAGGTCACATTCCCTTCGGTTCGCTAGAGCCACAAACGAGAATACTGTCCCCAGTGACCACATCAAAGAACTGGGGTTATGAGGAAAGCAAAAACACACAGCCAAAGAAAAAAAATCCCTAATCTCACAATCAGTGGAGGTGCAGCACCGCCATGGGAGAGAGTCGTGTAACTACCCAAAACACACAAACAGACACACACTCCACGGCTGCGACATCTGCTGAGGGGGTCCAGCTGTGCACCGGTGAAAGCCTTGGCTCGTGCAGATAGTGAATGGGATTTTCGTCACCGTGAATACTCCAAAGCTATGGCGTTGGTGGTAGGACATTGCCTCATCGACGTCAACCCCTTGAACTGGCTCATATGACCCTTGAGCCCGACAGTAAAAAACGCTTTGGGTACGATCAGCCCAGACTTTGACCAGATCCTTAAACATCGGGTCATAAGCCAGGATATCACACCCAGACGTCGCATCATCTTGCTCAAGGGCTCAGGGTGGATCCGCGTACCCACATACGTACCTGTTTTCTGCGTTTTCTGTTCTCCCTCAACTGCAAAACCATTACCCATCCTCTAAAGAACTCTAAGTCTGCTCTGGCGTGCTGGACAATGCCCTTTCCATCTCCTCCAGAAGCATCAACACCATATCTACAGTCTATCCTTTTACCTCCATGTCTGATCAGTCACCCCGAAGGGCTACCGGCATCCATGATTCACGGAACGAGTCAGATGTTTCCTGGTCAATGAACCAACCCAAAAGTGGCCAAGTCACAGACCGTGCACAATTGCCATCCAATCAGATTTTCGATAATCGTGTGGTCTGTGCAGGATACTGTTACCTGATCATTTCAACTGCTTCATGCTGGTACTATCGGACTCCATCTGCTTCAGATTACACTTGAAGTGGAGAGTCACCTTTGGTGAGGCTGTGTCATCGTCAATTGACGAGACAAAGAGTACCAGAGACAGCAGATTTCTGCCGCCCACCTTGGTAGCACCTGAGGGTTTCCTTCCCTAAACATGGCCATACGTACCCCACCTCAGGACATGACACCTGGATTGTACATTACTACCCGTTGGAAGCCCCGCCTAGCTCCTGTCCTCATTCTCGGTCGCCTGACAATAGTTATCCCCTCGCTACATAACCTCCTTCAATAACCTCAAAATTACATTTAAGTCTAAAAGACGCGCTGACAATTTCACGCCAGTGTAAAGCAGACACTCGGGTGACATTTCACAAGCTTAGCGCTGGCTAAGAATCAGCCGGAGTCCAAAAATGCGCCAGGAATCCTCCACAAACCCGCAAACAAAGAATCAGGTTATTTGCTTGCAGACGCGCATAGGCATCTTCCACACAGCCTGACTGCAAGCCAATAATCCGCTTATGTGCCTAAAGACGAAGGGCATTCTCTACAACATCAGTGGTTAAGAATCAGCTAAGCTGAAGAGACTATTACAAGTCCTCCACTACACGTGCGGCACAGTCTCGCTAACTATATCAGTGAGACATTCCAATGTGTACTGCATTTGTGATTCATTTGTTGGTGATGATCAAAACAGCACGAAGCCATGACTATCCTTCCCTGTAAATGAACGCAAATTGAAAACCAAAAAACTTGACTTTCAGCTGCCCAAGGTGGCGATAAATTAGTCCCGAATTTAACAAAGAATAAAGTCTGCCCAGTGTAAACAGATGACTAATACTAGTTAACAATGTTGTGAGGACAGCGCCACAACAGGATGTGCAGTCATCCTGACACAGTACAAGGTCGTCGTCACCGAAGAGCAACTCACCTGTGGCTGCCAGACACCTGGAACAGCATCCTTTATTACCAGCACACATGCGACTTAACCCATCCTAGTCCACACGCATCTTGAGTTATAGTAACTGTGCGTAACGCCCAAATTGAGGGGGCGATCCCTCTGTTTCACCTGCCCTCCCGCCCGCGCCCTGATTAGCACTTATCTACCCCTTCACCGTCTGACACAATCCCCTGCTCATCCGGCCACCCCCTTCCTCTGGCCAGCAGCCAGTAGAAGCATCAGAGGCTAAGGGGGATGCAGCTCCCTGGCCCCCTACATCACGACATCGATCAGTCACCAGCACGAGACCGCCTCCACTTTTAAGACTTCGAGGAAGCCTTCCAACGGTTGACAAACTCGCAAACACATTCTGTACAAGGCCGCGCCAGCCCAACCCCAACAGAGCAAAAATCCCACCGTGAGACACTTTCTTGTCTTCACTTTAAATGTCGCACTTTACCTCAACCTGACCTACAATTCGGCATTAGCGGAAGGTTCACGATTATGACGTTAAGGGTTCTGATCTTCAATAATCAACCTTGGTCAAACATATTCATTTGGCTCGATCCGACCGGAGGGCTTCCGACCGGTTCTTCAAGGCGGAGTCTTAAAAATATATATCCACAGACCACCGCAGGTATTCAGGTCGGCTTCCTCTCTCCCTCTCTCCCTATATAAACACGGGAACGTACACAAGACTGCACCCCACAAGCGGTAAAAACAAATATATACAAAAATCTGCGCAAATATTTGCAGCTCCACTATGATATCAAAAGGTCTTAGTAGCAACGTCTGAACGGAATAATCTGACAACTTCAAATTTCAGCAGGAAGAATGGGGCAAGCAGCAAAGCAAACGTCACACCTCAGGATGCACAGGTGTGAGCACAGAACAACAAAGCGAACATAAAGTGTTCCGGAGAGACGGGCTGAGAAAGCCGGCTGGTGATTACTGGAGCACACACACACCCCAGTGACACGCCGGAGGAGGACTCGCTCACCCCACCCGCTGCCATTGTCAGCAGGCGGTATCTCCAGGCGAGCACGTGCACAACACACACACTGGCACGCACGCACGCTCATCACTGGCAAGCACGTGGTGAGAAGAGTGCAACGGAGGTGCTGCGAGAGGAAAATCTAACAACATGTTATAAGAAACTCCAGCCGCCTCGATGCCTTCAAAGCCTCCCTCTCTCTTCTCGTATCTTGCCCACCAGCATTCCTCCACTTTTTCGTCTAGCCACATTTTTTCATAAGTCAGTATCGAGAAACGTGATCGTGTTGGCCCTAGCAAGGAGACGTGCTTGAGTTGGCCAGTGGGTGTGGCACAAAACTCATACCACACCACACCACAGGCACCTGAGCTGCTGCGACCACACCAACACTAGAATCTCAGGGCGCCAGCACCATCCACTCACAACCACCGATCATCCGGCATAAGTTTCCCCTACATGCCGACCAACACCTCTTGCATCACGCGCGCTAAATATTGTCATCAACACCGAGTTCTTCACCACCTATGTACTTCGACATCCTCCCTTCATCACGTCCCCTTTCACTACCACTATCGCCGTCACCATCTGCCACAATCAATGCCACCAATAGGTCCAGATCCACATCCCATTACCACCACCACTCGCACCATCCCAATCTACCATAATGTTACGAATCACACTATGCCTAAACACCACTATCACCACCACATCCACTACCTCTACTATCCTCGCCACTTCCACCATCACCACTATTACTATCCACTACCACCATTAACATATTACCTACCCTAATTATCAAGAATCACAAACACCACAACGAATCACAACCATCTATCACCACCACCGTCACCTCCACCTCCACCAACGTCGTCGTCATCTCCACCAAGAACCAATGTCATCACCAAGAGCATCTATCACATAAAACTCTTCATAATTTCTGCCACTGCCAGTCTCATGAACCCAGGCCAATGCCTTTGTCCGAAACAGCACACCACATCCGTCATCATAAACCTCACCACTAGGACATCCTCAAGTCGTTCGGAAATTCCGACATTCCTCTGGTAATGTTCGTACCTTGTGTGGGCGGGAACCTGCGGGACACGCCGTGTGAGTGACGCTGGCGGCCCACTAAGCCTTGCCTCCTCACCCACCCTGCCACACAGGCCTGGGCGCGCCTCCCTGCCAACACCTTGCTCACACCACGACCACGACACTCTTCGCCTGAACAGCAAAAGACCACTGTAAGGCGTGCGGCACCTACAGTCGCCACCTACCATCGTGTTCTACACCTTCACCACTTAAACCTGGACGGCAATGCAAATGATCACCGATCCCAGCAACCTTAAGGCATCACGCTCCGGTATTAAAGGTCCTAGGGCAAAACCAATCATTGAACCAGAGATAAGAGAGTGATAGAGGACCCGGTACCCAGTGTCCTTGTTTAGCAGCTGCTCGGGTTCAGCGTCCACAATCACATGACCCGAACGTTACCTCCGCCCGATTGACTTCCGTCGCTCGTGGTACCCATGATGGAGATCCTGTTCATTACCGTCGCTCACCTCAGTGCCAACAAATGCATAATCGTAAGCAATGACACCACCACGACAGGTTGCGCGAGAGCAAAGTCAGGTTAAGAGCGATACGGGCCTCTACGACCCATCGCCGCCCTTACACCCACACCTGTACCCGACAAACCCACTGCTGCACCTTGCTGCAGAGCATCACTCGCCACACATACCTGTCGTAGAGCACCATTCGCCACAACCACCTGCTATACAACTACGCTAGCCACACTGCTGCACCAAAACGCTCGCCACAACCATCCGCTGCAGAGCGCCACTCGCCACACCTACCTGCTGCACTTGCCACACTGCTGCACTAAAACACTCGCCACACCCACCTGCTGCAGAACAACATTCGCCACACCAGTACTACCAAGAACAAAGGCGCCGTATTGAATGAGATGATCTCCAACCCTCGCCAGCAACGGGGGGGGAGGGTGAAGGTCATCGTATGAGCATATGACTGCCTCACACTCATACTAGATCAGCGACTATGGAACACAACTGCTTTCACTTCCGCACCTAAATACAAGACGTGAGATACAGAGCGGCACGCCACTAAGTACGGTCTCAGATTCAGGGCAGCATCCCCTTCATCGACGTCTATGACTCCCATAAACAATGAGAAATGAACTCGAAAACAAAATCCTAACGGGAATCTTATAACAGTGGAACGCGCGTACCCACGCGTTTAAAATGGCACCACCTGAATGCTCCACGCCCCAAGGCTACTCAAACGACCAATTAAGAATCAAAACCTAAAGACATGAAAACATTTACACAAAGAGAGCTTTAGCCACGATAAAAAGAAGTTCTTTTACGGTCAACAACACGGCTAAAACAGGAATCAGCTTCCCCACACTAACAGGTACTTCTGTCGTTAATGTTGGTATCTCTCCTCAAGGTAACAACCCTGAGATGTGGCTCTCGGCTCCTGTGGACTAAGACAAATCCAGCCGCTCGAGTCGTCCAGCCGCAAATACTAAGGAGCCTAAGCCACTCCAGATCCGGCAAAGTACTCCGTGCCAATGCAACGCTCGCCGTCAACACCGTGTTCCAGCGGTCCAGGCCGCAGAAACCCGTCCTTAAGTCCCCCTCAATGAAACCAAACTCTGACACCTGTAAATGCTCTCAACTCGAGAACACCGAGGCATACCACACCCATCTCACCCACAATGGCCTGTAGTCCCCAAGATGAATCAAATGCCAGGATCTATCACCCCTGAGAATATCCATTGACCCTACCACGGGCTGGTCTAGGCCCTCGCGAGGCTTTTATTGTGTCTAATGCCACCACAAGGTTACCTCAATTGTCTGTCACCCTCGGAGGCCAAGATAAGACCCACCAGGCTCACGACGGTGGCCCAGAATTGTTGTTACGACCGCCAAGAAAAGTCTGCAGCTTCACAAACCAGTATACAGGATCCTAGCACCTGGGGAACCTGGTTCAGCTGCTGTATAAGCAATAACAACACTAGGCAAGACACCCGTTGACCTTGAGCCGACCGCTTGGGCCATATCAGTGGAATTTCAAAGGTTACGTTTATAAATGACGCAATTTACGAAGGGAAACATCCAGCCTAATTCTACCTATCAAAAATTCATCTTTTAAGGTTCAGGTCGAAAGTTGCTTCCTGACATCAGGCTGCTCCCTGCCGACTAACCCAACACCTGACCAAGAGCTGCTTCAGACTTTACAATTTACGGTAGCGCGGCCGAGTCTGACGTGCATCATCACTTGTCTTGTGGAATCTCCAAGGTTCAGCTTCCCAGGTGATGTCACACGGTCCAGTAGGATCCATTGTTGGTAAAAGTACCGTCGTGTGTTAGGTGGGTCTATGGAAGACACGTAGCCAAGTATAGGTCAAGGTAATGTCCCAGGGTATACGTATGTGCTCTTATCAGCGGGAGCGTAAGACGTGCTGATGGGGAGGGGAGTTGTACACGTCTTTGTACGCAATTATACATTTGTACGGTATCTGTGGAAAGGGAAGGGGTGCTATTTTCAGTGCAAATAGTGCAAAGAGACCAGATTTTGTCACCTGACGTTCGTATAGCATAGAAGAGAGGAAATGCTGCTATATCTGTGTTGTGATGAGCAAGGGGTAGGAGAACTGGCAGATGGGGAGGGGTGGGGCTATGCGTCGGTGACGAGACACAAGCTATTCTGTCACAAAAGGTCATGAAGGTCATGCAAGACGTAATGATCAGGAAAAACTGATGTCGAGAGACAGAATCGGTGAGAACAGACCACAACTCCGGCGGAGGAAGACAAATGACAGATGAGGAAGATGAAAACTACATTTTCTCAGTTAAGACAAGGGACGACACGCTGGACAGTGCACTACGAATGAATTCGTTCCCAACGTCGGCGACAGTGGTGGTGGTGGCGATGGGGCGTGTGAAGCCTCAAGTGTCTAGGGTCTCCTGGCCCCGTTACCTGCAGTGGCCACCGGCTCCACTTCGACATATCATAACACTATCAAAATCAGGCGACGACCTTGACTAAACTAGACCGACGCGTCCGCGCTCCTACAAGAGAACGTCTTTAAGAGCGACACACACCAGCGAGACGGGTCTGAGGGCCTACAGATATCACAGGGCGATAGAGAACACCACTCAAGTCCTCTAAAGCCATGTGATTAGTAGGGTTAAATACCTATAATCTCCGAACAAAATCCTGACTGATGCAACTACTCCAAAACCTCTTGTGTCTCTATGTATTTCTGTCCCTGGGAATCTGTCTCTAAAAGGAGAGTACAATTTTTGTATACACTGATGCAACGAGCAGTAAGTACACTATTAGATTCGGCAGCTGATGACATCTACGTGCTCACAAAGCCAAAGTAGTTGCCATAAACGTCAAACAATCAAGACGAAGAAAAGACATATCAGCCATGCACCCAGCGTCTGTGATGAGACTCGTCTGCTGCGCACATTCTATGAATCGAAGTGCGCCAAGCCAACGCTGATCTCTCCATGAGCAGTATCGAATACATTCATGCTTTTATTTACCAAGTGACACATAATTCTCAACATGTATAACGTCCCCTACGCACCCACATATGGAAGAAACTCGCCTTGGAATTCCCTCTCCAGAGAACTCTGCGTTAAACGTACTATTACTCAACACAAGCTCAGGCTCTGATGCGCAGCGTGTAAGGACGGCCTCAGAGACCTGTTTACCAATATCTTGTAGCTGACTCGCACGCCAGAAGGCTCCATCCCCTGCCAGGAAAACACCCTTCCACACACACAGCATCTCTCTCTACGAACAGTGAAGCCAAGGACTATACAACTAACAACTTAAGTACCGCTACGCTAAGACAGTACACCTACCACGAGCTTATTAATACATCGAAGTTGTGATCAATCTTTTATGATCTATTATTCCTGCATCACAGGTTCTGTTCCTTCTCAGCCACAACACCTCTGTTAACACCACTTGAACGACCACCATTGCTGCTGCCGCCACTGCCAGTGTTGTGAGGCCCTCCCGGAGGAGGCAGACCTCCCATGAGGGGGGCCGCCAATCTTCCCTCAGGAGAGCAGCCGTTATCTCCTCCAATATCTCTCGGCCTCAATTATTGTACCTCGCCTACCCCGTCTTGATAACCGGCCACCTCCCGACCCTGGCCAGCCCCCTGCAGGTGCCCTATAGTTTTATCAATATTATCACTCTATCCTTATTGGACATGATGGACAACTGCGTCGGTAGCAATTGTAGTTTACACCATGACTCTCTTTAACCCTCGACTTGACGTCGGCATCGTCATGTTACCGGCACTGACACACCGCCGCCCGTAAGTGGAAAATAAACATAGCAAACCTTCAGTATAAAGGAACATGCAGCCAAGGTAATCTAAACAATCACTTTTCACGGCGCATTATCAGTACTGAAGAATTTACTTCATACTGAAGTTGTCATTCCATTTAAATAAGTCTGAGTAAATTCAGAATTACGCTGTAATTCAGCTGCCCAAAGCACAAGCACCTACGCTCCTCTGTTCAACTGCTTCGCGACTTCTCTCAAGCATCAAAGTATTACAGTCACGTAGAGTGCAGCATCGGTACACACACCACTTCAGCAACGTCTTGGTCAAAGCCACCATCATCACAGTGGTCCAGAATACGACACACGATACCATCCAAACGAATTTACGAGGGGATCATTCACCAGGCCTAAAAAATGTGGGAAACATTCATTATCCCTTAAATGTGTACAAACATCACTTTAAATTAAGAGTTGGGTAAGTTCACGTCCCGATAACGTATTAGCACCGATAGCGACAGCTACATCAATCGTGGAGCCAATTGGCTGAGGCCAGGCACTGCGCGATCCTTATCGTGCTCACCCCTATCAGGGACCAGAACACTTCAGCCACCGCGGCAACCTAAGCTATTAGTAAATACTAAGAAAAGCTATCAAACGTATTCGCACTAAATCGAAGGAGGTGAACATGAGACTAAAGCAAAATTATGGCAATTATAAGTTAGATAAGCTGTTTTTCGCTGGGAAAACAACAAACAGAGATACAGTTTTATCAATGTATCGCTCAATCCTTAACTGGCAACGTCCTGGGTTTCTTAAAGATAAACTTCACAATCTCAGAGCATACAAGGTGATCGATCCCCTTCCTGGTAGAACCAATGTAAGGCGTCTAAATTCAGAGGACCTGCTGGCTGAGACACGCTCAGATATGCTGCAACTGAGAGCGGAATCACCCGTTTCGACGTTTCAATACACTGAACAGTTACTTACTGAAGTAATACACACAAGTTTCGAAACATTTTCATATCATCGATCGCCTCCTTCACCTTCCAGACCTTGGGAGTTTTCCAAGAATTTTGCAACTAATGAGAGCCTTTTTTGTTAATAATGCAGACAGACACTCATCTACGGTGTTATGGGGCTACATTGTGAAAATCAAAGCCTATATATACCAAGTCTACCCACTCTGACCCCAAAAAACAGACCCGGCCGCGCAGGCCGACTTGTGACGTCACACGGCCCTGGACCCTACGTTTTCGTTAGCCCTGTACCATCACGTTTTCTTTGTTTAGGGCCAATGACGTAGCATACAGCTCCGCCCACATGCGTAAGGGTTGCCTTGGTATATATAGGCTTAAGTGAAACCGTGGATCAATTTTAGGCATATCGTTAAAACGTACAAGATTTTAAGATCTCAGTCCCTTAAGCGAGACGGACGGACCCTTGGCTATGACGGAGTGAGTTTTCAATCTGACCTAAATCTAAGGGTTGGGTCAAAGGCCAGACCAACATAGCCAAGGAATGAGTCGCAATGCTCAAAGGTCGCACTGTCATGCTCGAGTCGACCCGTCGTGTTCGGTGTGTGTGCGTGTGTGTGTGTGTGTGTATTATAGGCTGTGTCGACGACACTCAAGTGCACATTTCACAAATAGTTACATATAGCATACAAGCACGAGTTCATGCCTAGCAAAAATCACCGGACGAAAATCTAAACATTCAGTACGAGAGGAAAAAAAATAATTGGGCTTTTGTTAAAACACCCAACCAAAACCCCTCAACACTATCATTATTAGCAAATACATATAATACATTTTTTCCTCCATGATCGATGGTTTATTCGAGCTCTTTTGAGGATTTTAAGCGTCTAGTGAGGCGTGATGTAGAATACATTTGCAGTAAGTTTACAGAGACCAGCCGGAGGGACGAGACGTTAACTATAATCAACGGTGATGACACAGCTGGTGCACAGAGATAAAACACGTTATCACTATCCTGCCAGATATGAAATCATGGTTAAAATGTGATCCATATTACTCATACTAAATTACATTAATGACGGAAAGCCAACGGACATCTGTGGCTCCTCAGGAGAAACGGGTTATTCTAACAGGTCCGGGACTTCTAAATCGTTTAAAATCAAGGACAAAAGATGACAACAGTTTACGTAAGGCTCACAAAAGATAAATAAAACGGCAGATCTCACAAGCAAGTAGAACTCTTTCGCCCCCGCAAAAAAAAAATAAACCAGACATGCCGTGAAAAAAAAAAAAAGTTTAAGAAGGAAGGGAAAAAATAAGGTTCCGAGTGAAAGGTGAAGAAGTGGAGGACTTTGGGTATAAATTGCGGACAGGTTTCCGGTAGCTGACGACTGTAAAAACGCCGCAGCTGACCTGGCCACTCTGGGTGGCTCGGAGAAGGTGCTGGGGTCTAGTGACGCAACAGGAAGCAGGAGCCACCGGCCGGCCGGCAGGCCGACACGGCCCTCAAGAATGTACAAGACTTGGGCAGCTAATGTGACGGTGAAAGTTCCGTACAAGTACTAAAAAGATGGGTGCTCCCTCCCTGATGCTGTTCCTGTCGCTCCGCTCTCATTGGAAGAGCTCAAACTGTAGGCACGACCCTTGAGCACAAGGGTATGCACCATGGGTATGATGGCCAGGCCTTTTGGCCTAAAACTTCTCTATTAAAGGCCTGGCCTTCGTGACCAAGGGCGGTACCGTCGAGGTCAAGGGTGGACCCTTAACCATGATAGCACGATGGTTACGACCCTTATACATGACAGTACGACCCTTGAGCAAGATGGTTACGACCCGCAAACACGACTGTGCGGACGCTTCGAAATGCCCTCAAACCCAAGGCTCGTATAGTCGAGCTGGTGGGTCGACGCGTCCACAGAGTTAAACACGAGACGAAATAGACCTCAATATGAACATATAACCGGCCGTGGTGTCGTTTACGAAGGGAAAACTCGAGTCAAACACACCCCGCTCTGGCGGAAGTGGTCGCACCTTTCCCATGCACTATAAATCCAGGCTGGGTAGAGCGGTTACACCGTTAGCCGGGCGTGCCCAGCAACCCTGGAGCTACCACACTACTAAACTCAACTCCTTTTGAGAAGCAGTACATATCGTCACACAGTCTTTTTTTATTCACAGTCTCCATTAAGTAATTTGTCGTCCGATCCCTTGCAGGTCTTTATCTAAGAGCAAATAATAGTGAGGTCTTGGACAAAGCCTGTATCAAATGCGATGCAAGAAACCTGGAACGCCCAGCCGCACCCCAAGGTAGCCTACAGGAAGGACAAAAAATGGTGTTGTGAAGTATTCATGCCAGACTGAACTTTATGACCTCCTCAAGGCTAAAGAGACTAGAACCAACACAAACGAAACTGTACAACTCCAGAGACATTTTTCTATATACATACATATTCATTAACTATAAAAGGAACAGATGAGATAGTTAACTATGGCAGGATTACGGTTCATAGTTAGGCAATGCGACGGACTTCCTGCAAGTGGTGACACGATCGTGCCACAATCGAGAGTACCACTGGTGATCGGCGTACTAACATATAAGGAACCTGACAGCCCAGTGACCGGCATCTAGACACAGCTCAACAATAGCTCAGATATATATATATATGTATATATATATATACATATATATATATATATATATATATATATATATATATATATATATATTTATATATA
>JAYMFT010059642.1:0-14955 GCA_038088735.1 Panulirus argus | reverse complement strand
AATATGATAATAAGAATTGCCATGCATTTTCTAATTCGATTCCACGTAATTTCATAGTTTAATATAAAAAGTAGACGAATATATTTTACATTTCGAAAAAAAAAAATACGTAATCCCTTTCGGTTACGGCAGTTGCCTACTTACAGTCTAAGCATCTGATCTTCACTGCCTTCAAGAACTACGCTAGATGACTGGCGATTCCACAATACGGCCCTGAGAGAACACAGGTTCGTATCTCGTGCTACGGGGGAGAATTGAATGTAAGAACTTCTGAGAATCTTCCCCCGAGGAAGGCGCCGCCCATTCCAGAACGAGTCATGGACAATCGAAGCGACTTTGGACAATTTTCCTTCGGCTGCCGCAGGCCCAGTGGGACGTCCCATTTTCTTTATTTTTCCCTCTTCCACTCTCGATTGTAAAATGAAATTTCTATTTCCCCCCCGGTAAGTAAATAAGTAAGTAAGTAAGTAAGTAAGTAAGAGGATATGTCTGGTACAATATTATGTCATAAACTGACCAGGTTTGTAGATGATGTACGAGTTTAGAACAACTTACTTTACGTGTATCAAAAATGTACACAAGATGGAAATGGTAACTCATACAAACCGACGGACTGTGTAATGTTTTATAGCATTTACAGTATTCATAATATATTACGATATTCAGTTAAGCTTTTTGGGTTTTAACTTTAAAACCAAGCGTTGTTTTACTGATTCAGTGGGTAAAATTCCTGTCATAGTAACACAGAGATGGGTATTTCCGTTGCACATTAGCTGCTCCGTCCTGGTTCACATCAGTTTGTTTCCGTCATACAAAATGGCTATAGCTGGTATAAAGTGCTATATACATATATATATATATATATTTGAAAAGTATAACAGATTTTTACCCATTCACGGAAGCTGGACATAGTCGGGCTGACCGAAGTACCTTTGAAATAGGAAGGGTCACTTCACTAACAGAACACTTGGGCGTCCACAGCTTCGGCAGGTGTCCTGGTGCGTGTCGGTTGTGGTGGTGAGCGATGACCCGGCCTTCCTGGCCACCTCGGCAGACGTTTTCTACAAGCAGCGCCTCCTGCTGTGGTCCAACAGACTCCTGGCTGTCACTCGGCGCCCCTTCCGAGACCTGGACGACCTCCGTTCTCTCTCCATGATGAACTCTGTGCTGCTTATAGTGAGCACTGAGGCCGGGTCCACCAGGTAGTACTGAAGGGTAAAGCTTTAGCGCATTTTTGAGTATGCCCTCAGGTCGTTTTCTTTACATCGACAACAGCTTGTGGGGGTATTTTTCCTTTTTTCTTCTTTTTCGAAACAAATCTGTCTAGTGGATAATCTTAGTTCACAACAACGTTAGAAAAAAGAACAAATCGTCCCATAACAGTCGGTGGTTTCTATAGCTCGTTGTCTCACGGGGAATCAACACTTGTTAAGCTGTTAAGCTGATCGCAAATCTTCCTCTACGGTATGGTATTTTTTCCTTTCGGTTCTGGACTAATCTTTGCCACATGTATCAAGGTGGCAAGATGAATATTCATGGACCATAAAATCTGCCTTACAGATTCAAATTAAACCAGCTAAACACATTTGCTAATCTTCATTCTATCGAGATGTAATACGATTTTAACTGAATATTTCTTGGTATTATAACCCCTTCTTACGATGCTCCTCTGCTTGAAGCTGTAGTGTGTTTGTGCACCTGCCCTACGCGTCGGAAGTAGTACGAGTTGCTTCCTGGACGCCTCGCCAGGGTCTTTCGTTCACCTCTGGAGTTCCCCTCTTCCCAGATAAGTTCTACAGGTACGTGCAGTGAAAAGAAAAAAAATCTTCAAATACTCGGATGAGGTGAAGCTGATCCATATTTGATATTTTGGCAAAGTACCTCAGGTTAGCACCTCTACTCTATTGCCTTAGGAAGATCACATGAGAGATCGCAGTTAATTATAGGATGATTTTTTGTGTAGCAATAAAACTCTATGGTGTTAGGAGAGCAGAATAAAAGTGGTGAGGCATTACTGGGGTCATATTTTTAATCACACGATAGCGAGTAATTCGACTGTAATGAAGAGTTCGAAAACCAGAAAGGCCCCGTGTGACGACGTGTGATTAACCCCTCAATCCCTTTTGCCAGGTTCCTGGTGAGACCAAGGCTGAGGGTGACGGCTGAGGAGTTCCCGCCTCACGTGGTCATCACGAAGGAGTGGACTGGGGGACGCCAGTGGAGGTTCAAGTACTCGGGGTCCATGAGACAGCTCTTGGATGTCTTGGCCGTCACCCTCAACTTTACGTAAGTTGCGGCAGCATGCAGACACGATAATTGGCTGAGTCTGACTAGTTCTAACTCCCTTTCTTCACCTGAGTCGGTAACAATAGTTGCTGCTTGTTGCTGGACCTTTCTTTAAAACAAATCTGTCACCTCAAGTTACCAAAATGTTGATGAAACTCTTAAAAATTTGCGTCTTTTTGAACATCTATTTAATGCAAATTCGACAATGACTGTTATGTAGTGTATTTCCATCACAGATATGCAAGTGTGTTCTTTCAGTGTTATGAAGATATCTTTATGTGTTCGCTAGATTATCTTTTTAAGAGCATTAAGAACTCGACCAAAACCAACGAGAACAGTTTGAATTTTTTCCTTTCTAGCTACACACTCCAGCGACCCCCTGATGGTTCCTTCGGCAACAAGCAGCCCGACGGCTCTGTGTCTGGCATGCTGGGCATGGTGAACAGAGACGTGAGTGTTGTTACGAATTCTTGGCGGGGTTATGGGTCCTCGTCGACCTCCAGCAGGAGAAAGGTAAAGTGTTACATGGACGGTAGGCAAGGTTCCCGGTTTTCGTCGACCCCTTGGGGCAGGAAAGTGGATGTTGGAGGAATAGTAGACTAAGCTGCAGTTCCTCGTCGACTCTCGTGGGTAGGAAGTGAGCGTTATTAAGAAGAACAAGAGACAAGCCTCTGGTTTCTGGTCGACCCTCAATAATATACGAAACGTGGTGGGATGTCCGTAGACTCTTGCCCAAAAAGTTATTATAATGAATATGTTCGCAGCTGCATTACTGTCGACTTATGACCCACACCAGCTGTGTCAACATTCAGCCATAACACAGTCCCCTTAAATCTCCGAGAGAGAGAGGACTCATGAACGCTTTTTATCTCCTGAGTCATCAGGAGGATCTTTGGCTTACTTCCATACAGCATTCAAGGGTAGCCTTACAGATGTCTAAACCTCTGGGACTTTTAATCACACCTGTTCAGAAAAATGTGTCCAAAACAGGTGGCATCGTCTCCCCTTTACTAAAAGGTGATGGAGACCTTACCCAATACACTGTCCCGTGGTAAATGTCTTGTCCCTGTTCATGCACGTCAGGTTTCCACGTGGAACATTGAGTGCTAAATCCCGTCATACGGAATAATAAAGGCATCGGCTACAGGGCGTACGAAGCCCCGCATTAAGTCTGTACCGTGGTAGTGCCACCACCTTTACAGCACCGTCTTGCTAATGCATGGAGCTAGACGTTCTCTCCCTCTTTCTCCTTTAACTTAACCTCAACTCTCTTAACTACTGATCCGAACGAACTAACTTCATTTATTGTTACCATAACAGCAGCAGCCATCTTCACGACACACGAGGACGGCTGTTTGCTCAGAGGGTCTTCCGCAACTAAGGTTCTCGGAGCGCTTAACACAACAAGCTTTATGCTCATCAGCGCCTCATGATCATTCGTTGTTGTTTTTCGATGTTTAACACAGTCTTTGGCTGTTTTAGGCCTCACTCGGAAGGAAGGTCATCAACTGCAAAACGTCCCAAAACCCACACAGCCATTTCCAGTTTACAATTATCTCTTTCTATCGGCTCGTGTTGGTTTTTACCCTTTAAGGCAGTTCCCTGTACAGTCCTAGAGCACCATCCAGCTGGGAATATGTCTCCCTGACGTCACAGTGCTCCACTCCTGACTGATGACTTTCCCGGCCCCGTAGTGATACCATGGGACAACTCAGCCGCTTTTAGGATCTGACTGATTTCTTTTCTTTTCTTCTCCACGTAAGAGACGTGAGCGAAGGCATGTCAGCAGCACCAAATGAACCACGCCAACAATCTTGCTACTACTTATTCCTGAAACTACACATCAGCTTCAGCACTACATAGTGCAGGTCTCCTCCACCTCATTAATCCGAGATCAAGCCGGACGTGCGTAATGACCTGCAACGAAGGTCTTTAAAGTTCTCGATGGCTTTGTTGTAATGGATGAGGTTCCAGTCAGATGGTGTCATACTCATTGTACGTTCAGGACTGGAATATCAGAATACGTGAGGAAAGTTCCCTTCACTGATATTCACATCCAGCAAATCTTATGTTTCTACTTCTTTTTAAAGTTCATGTACAGAGAGAACGACTGATACTCTTACAGCCAGCAGGAGGCAGAGACAGACAGTTAGGTATCGTAACAAACATTTTTACGGGAAGTGGCAGTGGTCATCACGAACGAAGTATAAACTCAAGTCCCGAGCCGAGCGTCTTTAGTTCATCCTTCCGATTCCTGAGGCATAGTGCATGAGGGTTAATGAATTCTGCATGACAGACGAAGATTAGACAGGGGTCCGCTGTCCAACATGCATTACATGATCCTCGTTGGGGGTAAGAGGATTAGACTCTGCCACAGCAGCGCTAACTAAAAGTTCACGGTGAATGCTGGGATAGCCTCATCAGTGGCTGGGTTTCAAAGCTTCCAGTGATTTCGCCACTTTCCAGCGGTAACATTTTGGAAAGCGTTGTCGATAAAGGCCACAGGTTCCGCAGCGACCTTTAAGATACAGTGTGTGCTTAGGTTGTTCGTGCAGATGCCCCTCACTCCCACCGCTAGGATACAGCCCCGAGCCATACGACGAGTGATCGACAGCACCACCTCGGCGGCATCACGTATAACACTTTATTTCAAGACGGCTCAAGAGGTTTCCACAGAGCACTGACGGTGAGTCATCGGAATATTAGCAACGTCCACGAGTCGCTGCAGTTCAGAGATCCGCCCTTCTCAAAGGTCAAAAGAGAAGCATTTTTCCAAAACAATACTGTAGTTCATTTAATTTCAAATGTGCAAATCCGTGTTCCACGTATCCACACGGACGCTCCGGGATACTAACTTAAAAATCTGCCACGGGCAGGCGGGGAGAGACTATGACCTTCCAGCGATATCCTCCTACTCAGCAAAGTATAAGCAACTTTTTCGCTCTTGCTTGAAAGTTATTAAACGGATTCGAATATCAACTATTTGCTTTCTTAATGCAGGTGTTTGTTAGATTACTTTCAGGCTTCTGCATTCAAAGCACTTTTCTCTGTATGCTCTTCTTGCTAATTGTCCTGCTGTACAATCTTCCTTCACAACGCTGTAGCGAGTTTAATGAAAACTGGTCATTCATGAAGTCACCCAGCCCTTTGTGTGGACGCAGGAGGTGGACCTGGGTCTTGGGCCCTTCAGCATCACCGCGTCTCGAGCTGAGGTCGTGGATTACGTGACCCCCATCGTGAGCGATAACCTGAGGATCCTGGGCGGTCGAGGGAAGCCCGAGGTCGACCCGTGGAGTTTCGTGATGCCCCTGGCGCCCTTGGTGTGGGCGGCTGTGCTTGCGGCCCTGGTGGTGATGCTGGGAACGGCCTGGCTCCTGTCCTCATGGTTCTTCAAGACGCCACCTTCCATCGCTGTGTACCTTCGTGTTTTGCTGCAAGAGAGTAAGTTGAGGTCTGTGTATGAATGGTCACAGAATGTAGTAGAGTCAAAACTCTTCTCTTTCTCATAAAGTTGCTCTCCCTAATGCGTAGGTAGGTAGGATCACTCGGGTTTAAAAAGGTCTTAAATCCCTACACCACGACCGTGACGTTTGCGAGTCCTGATACGCAATAATTATTCCAATTTTCAAGGTTGTTGAATTAACAAACCTTCCCCCTCGGCAGCAACCATCAGTAATACTGGGAGTCCCGTCTTGGAAATCGTTACGGGCTGTACACAAGCGAGTAGACAAACATCTGGTCTGGAATGATAGATTCACCAATACTTTCTCCTGTTGTAAGACCCGAGGTAGTTCCTATTGCTTATGGAGCACGTATGGTATTCATAAGAATGAACGTAACGCTTAATTAGTGTCTCAATATGACTCAGATTTTGGACAGGGTAACATATGGAATACAGTCCCTTGAACTTAGTCCTTGACTTCATGATGATTTTCACCACGACGGCAAGGTACAAGATATCATCTTATAAATCTAACAATGATTCCACCATTTTTTTTTTTCAGTGAACTGTGTCGTTTTCACACTACCACTTAAACTTTTGGTTACTCATTTTTTCTCTCTCTGTCGAGAGCAATCTTTAACCTGTTGCTGAGGCTTCCAAAAATACTGCAGACAGCAAAATAACTACACAGGTCTCTCCCGGTAAGACACAGACTCGTTGCGAGTGGTGAATCCTGAGCGAGTGGCAGGTCTCTGAAAAAGGGTAAGTCCTGATGATAGAAATCAGGGGCAAATCGTGATCAGAGGTGAAGCTAGTTTTTATACCTAGTAATCCGCCAAGTCTGGCGTGGCTTACGACATGAATATGAATCTGTATTCAAATGAATTCAGACTTGTGGATATTCTCTCGTGTTAGGGATCAGATTGGCGGAAAGGAATTAACATATCCTGGTGACTGTATACTGATCTATCAGTGAAGAGTGGCAAAGTCAACGTAACATATGAGTATCTCTCTTGTAATGCCATGGGAAAAGTCACCGCGTTCCCCGTTACATCTGGGTGCTGTTACACCCTAGCCCCTTGAACGTGTGCGTTGGTAGGACCCTATGGTGTGGTAGCGTGACCTTTACGGTTGGGTCAAGGGTCACGCCATCACACAAGGAGAGTTGCACCGTCAGGGTTGAGCTCCAGCGACGAGCCTTCGTGCTCTTGAGACTCTATGGGTTAACGCGAACCGAGTCACAAGCTGTGGGCTGTTGGCTGGCTAAGTCTGTCACAGCTGATGGTGCTTTGCTCCAGCCAAATTTGGTATCCATTTATCTACCAACCAGAGGAAGGGGAACAGCTGGGTGAGCTGTGCGCCGTCTGCCCGCGCCTGGGATCGAACCCAGAGCCAGTGGATTAGTTGTCACAAAATACCGATTAAACGTGTTCTCAGGAGAGTGAGGTCACGTTTGACAGTCACCTCCGCCTCTCTCTTCCCTCTGTAGACACCCTGGTGGTTGGTGACCGGTGGTGGGAACGCCTCATGTCCTTGTCATGGATACTGATGATCATGGTACTGACGCAGAGCTACAGCAGTAACCTCATGTCGCTCCTGGCCGTGAGGCACATCCCACAGCCATACCAGAGCCTTAGGGATGTTATTGACGACTCGTCCGTGACCATGATCTGGGAACTAGGGACGGCCTACGTACAGCATTTTCGAGTAAGTACCTTTTCGATGGGAATGTGTGATTCTCTCTCTCTGTCCATCTTCTTCGTCATGGATTTTGATTAATGCTTGACTTTTTTACTGCATGCTAGCATAGACGGTGTGCCGGGACTTACTTAGCATAAGTATTTTCTCTCAACATCTTCTAGCAATATCGAAAAGCACTAGATAATGTTAGTACGAAAAAGCGCACTTAGAATATCCAGGAGAACGGGAAATAAAGTGCTAAGTTGAGCATGACGATCAAGCTGCCATGGCCCCTACCTGGCTTTGGATTCAATTGTTTGGAGTATACAACACGAGCGTGACGGCAGCTGGCGAATGAGACATCTAAAGAGGTCACACGGGAATTTAAATTAGCCTCTCAACGCAACGTGTCTTTCCTTTATCCTTCGTAAGCCCTAACGTGAAAGACATCAGCATTGTTTACCCACGTTACAACTCACCTCTCGCGGTATCCTGAATGTATATGAAAACCCTGATTGCGCAGACGTTAGGCTCTTGGTCTCTGTAAGCTAGATGCGCTCGAGGTCTAAGCTAAACAGGATACTGGTTACGGAGAGAACACAAGGTATGCATTAGCAGGGAATTCCACAAACGAGAGGTGTGGTAAAGTACAGAAGAAGGCAGTACTGTGATTATATTCAGAGGTTTGAAGCTTGTAATGTCCTATTTGTATTTGCCCTGTGCGGTACGGTAAAGGCAGCTCTGAATTCTTGGGGCTCCATCTTTTGAACTTTCTCTCAACTATCATGCAACCTTTATTCTGAATGCTGTCCTCATTCACAATTTGATTCGTCAGTTTATTCCATTTATCTGTTATTCTTATTCTATAAAAGTTCGTCTTTACGTCTCTCAGACAGACAGCGCGTGTTCAGTGTTCACATCCGCTGAGCAAAAGAGGATTCTCAAGTCTTGAAAACATGAACTTCTTCCATATAATTCAGTAACGATTAAAACACTTACCTGGATTAATCTATTTCGTCATTGCTCATCTCTGATAACCTTTTATGATCACTTTTTTGTGCTGGGCCAGTGAATCCTGTTCACCGTAGCTCAGTTAAGTGTTAGCCTCCCGAAGGCTTTGAAATCCTGTAACGTCATACAAGCCAACATGACCAAACAGATCTCCAGAACTGAGCATTTTTGGTCGTAGTTAACGGAGACTTTCACCTCATCCAGAGCGTCGTGGGGCAAAGACTAGGAACTCTGCAGAAGTTCACGTTATTGGCCATGGTATTTCCTGCTAATGCCTCGCAGTGCTCTTGGGTCAACAGTTGGTCCACTGGTGTGCTGGAGGGGATAAGAGGTGCAAAATTGTGCCTTACTCAGGGGAGCATTGGTTTGCGATGCTCTTTGTCAAAACTATGGCGGTTCCGATCATGGAAGTAAGGTATCCGATCAATCATTCATTCTTTGGTGTGATGGGCGACGTCTCTAAAGGACATCTAACATTCAAGCAAAGGAATGATGTCTGACGTAGTGAGGATAATACAGAACCAAAGGTTCGAACCCAAAGCTCAGATATGCTCCTAACATTCTTCTGTTTTCCTGGCCCTAAAGCGATGGTCACTCACTCAGGATCCATTAGAAAGGCCCTGAAGTCTTCAGCTTTCTTTAACAGTTCCCCGAGTCAAGAATCGGGAAAGATAAAAACCGCTACCTTTTTCCCCCAGCCATCTGGACCTGAGCATGGTTGGCGCCGCCCGAGTACACCCGCAGCTGCGACCGTCCTGGTTCTTCCCTCTCCAGGCGGCGGTGACTGACTCCCGCTTACAGTGAGACAAAATGGAATTCGCGCGATAGAGACAAAGCAGACCGCAGCGTAAGCCCCGGATTACTCATTCATCCTCGAAAATAGAGATTCGAGTCACTTTCCCGGCGTGATCAGCGGCGGCAGCTCTTCCACAAATGTGCAGTATTGGAACCCAAGTCAGTGATTGGTGGCTTATCAACCAACGGCTGGATGCTGATGTAGAGAGCTGTCGTTAACGTGAATGAGATGAATCAACTGGATGACGGTAGATCAGCGAGCGATACGACCATTACTGTCCAACACAAGATGACAGTCCATCACAGACGGCTGGAGAGAGAGAGAGAGACAGAGAGCCATCCAGTATATCGTCGATTTCCAGCAGAAATGATTTAAGCCTGGAAATGCGGGATGATCATTTACGGGCAGCTGATTTTGTAACTCCAGAGAGAGATTCTGTTCCATGAGGGATGCCAAAGCGTAGGAGCTGCAGCTCACTCTTCTGCCTAAATGAATTACGCTCCTCTTGGACGAATCTCATTCCTAAAGTTGGATAGAATACTTTAAAAGAAAGGATTTTCGCTCTGGGTGCTTCCAGTTTATATTGCCAGAACTTATAATGGAACCAATAACGAAGAGTTTTGCCTAACAGGCCTCAGACTCGTAACGAGGACAATCTTCATCTTCGGGCTACTGAGGATCCAATTTTCGTGTAATAGCCGGATTTCCGAAGTTAATTGGATGTTATGAGTAGCGATGAGTCTGAGATTAGGGGTCAGGTACTCAAGACTTTAGAAAAGACTCTCCAATTATAGATTCTCGATTTCGCCTCCCGCTGTGGTGTAATCAGCCTCCTCCGGATTCGTTCTACCCACGTATCTAACAGTCTATTTATCTATCTATCTATCTATCTATCTGTCTATCTATCTCTCGGCCAGAATACCGGTTCGTCTTATATTTCCGCAATGCCGTAACAAACATCTTTTCTGAAAGGTCATTTAATAAGATAAAGTAAAGAAAAAATGTCTATCATAACATTCGCAACTCCAATTTTGCGTTAAAATTTATTTCCTTCAAGAAAAAACGTATCTGTTCTGAAAATTGTTCAAATTCAAGTTCCTCCTGTTTCGAACTGCTCAACTTTCTGACAGACCTGTGCCTTCCCACGAGCTAGGAAGGTTTCGAATCTATTCCTTCCAAACGTACAATTCAGGACTATTGCAACGGGCATATCAACAGTTTTCAGCAGTGCACATCTTCAATACCCCTTTAAAAATCAAACGTAGTTAGGAAAGGAAAGTCTTTTCTTAATGTTTCAGAAGTTCCAGACTGTAGAACTGTCTCGTCTCATTCTAGTCGAGTAATTCACTGCCGGAAGTTAAAAGGGAAAGTTTATTCACTTAAAAGTTCGTGCGAGGTATATTTATACATGAGAACCGTTACACAAACTAACTTTATAAGTCAAGAGTTTACCTAAACTAAGTTAACCGCTTCTGAACTCTAGGGAAATTCTGAAAGGAGAATATATATCTTATCAAACCATACGGAATACAAAATAAAACAATTCACAAGAAGTCGTTCTTCAAGGCCTTGTCGGCAAATTTATCTTTCTTTAAAATGTCATTTTTTTTTCCTATTACCAGTGAAGTGTGGTGTCTTATTTCTCCTTATTCACTTCTATTCAATACATAGAATATAGGTATCGTTATGGGACAAATATCTCACGTTCTGTTTAGTCGGAGGGACCAATTCTTATTTCTAGTGAAGAATTCTTTCGCATATGCATAGCTAGAGGTGTTTGTGGTCTTTGAATTATCCACAACACCTCAGCGTCAGGAGCAGAGAACGGAGCTTTTGGGTAAAAAAGGCCCCGATTGGTTCCTTCTTCTGTCTCTATACATATAAAGTGAAAATACAGGATAGGATGATTTTCAGCCCCCCTCGAGCTCTCCCGCCTCTCTTAGTCGCCCCCTGCAACACGCAATAAATGCGTTCTCTTTTCCTATTCTTCAGAACTCCAAGTCTGGCATCTTCAGTGAGGTGCACGTGGCGGAGCAAGAGGGCCGCGTGATGTACGTGCTGGCGTCCGATTACGTGCGCGTGCAGGACGAGCTGGTGAGGGAGGGAGAGCACGTCTTCGTAGGAGAAGACCTCACAAGCAGAGTCCTAATGGCTGACGACTTCTCCAACACAGGTGACTGAACCCGAGCTCTCCGTCCTCCGCTATGGGATGGATCGGTTACGGGAAGCACACACACACACAGCATACAGAAGTATCAAATATAAAAAACTGTGACGATCTTAAACATGCCTGGCTGTTTCGTTTGAGTCTTAAGCCTACTTGCGTTTTGTAGGGGATGGTGAAAAGTCTTTAGTTCTAATCTCATTTATGAAATTTTGTGGCATTTAACATAACTACCCCAGTGGGAGATAGGAGGTAAAAAAAGGCATTTGCATTCATTCCCATGTCGACTGATTATTGTACTCTGCCTCCGTGTACTGAAGTACCTAGTTACATTTAACAACGACCACATTTCCCGGGGTCAACAGGTCGGTGCGATTTCTACACCTCCCGCGAGGCCTTCCTGCCCTTTATGTACAGCATGACCGGCCGGAAGAACAGCCCCCTCATCCCAGCCATCAGTAAAAGGTAGGAACATTTCCTCCACGCTGGTGTTTGTTTGGGTCCTGGCGATTAATTTTTTCAGCGCACGCAACACTGCTGGAAACGCGGACACAGACACACACTCTCGCGCACTCATAAACGCGCATGCATATGCATACACACGCACAAGAGATGGGTCCCCATGAGTGTGAAACTCCCACTCCCGTTAAGCACAAATAGGTAAATACACACGCACACACACACACACACACACACAAATTGCTGGTACACAATGATCATATATATATATATATATATATATATATATATACATCAAATCTTTCGTTATACAACTGAGTTAATGGTGTATCTCATACGCTCTTATCCCCTTTGTATAGAGACATTTGTCTAATTGACCATTAGTGGCTGGCACATCTTGGGCTTAGCACATGGTTCAAGAAAGTGTTTGCCACTCGTTAACGTCGGTTCAATCGACTCCGGTGAGAGATGACGTGTTCTAATTAGCAATTCATCCCGCAGGGTCACATCGCTGAAGGAGGCCGGGCTGTACGATCACTGGATGAAGAATCTCAACGTGAATTCAACCGTGTGTATACGACCCGCAACGAGGATTACCGTTAAGACTTCCCTCTCCGTCACCAACCTCTGGGTAAGCTTCGAAGCCCTTGAGGCTCCTGTTGTTATGCAGGATATACATAATACGAGGAGGGACTTGTATGTACGGTATTCTCTCAGTGTCAAAGACCGAGACAACATCTCGCTAATTGGAGGCGGCATTTCGCTCTTTTCAGGGGATGTTTGTGGTGCTCGTCAGCGGCAACGCCGCTGGGCTCCTGGTCTTTGGTTGCGAACTCCTCTCCAACTGCTTCTCCAAGACCCGCATCAGACGTCTCTAGGTCATTCCTCTTGCAACTAAACGTCTCCAAGGGATCGTCTCTGAATAGGTATACTCCACATCACCTCACTTCAACACGGGGACACTGTCAGCTCTGCATTGTGGCTGATCGACAAAACTGTTACATCACTGGAAACCTGTGCTCGTTGAACAATGGACGTGAGAGTAACAAGGATTTATAAAAAAAAAAAAACACAATTCACAACACAAATTGACAATCGCTCAATTATTATCAGTGTTTTTCTTTTTATTTTTATTATAGTGAGTGACAGACCTCTGCACTGTACGATGACGGGATGGTTTCATTGACAATAAGTCGAGCCGACTTAAAATTTCAGTTCACACACTATCCAGAATTACAAGATACCAACACTGAAAGTTACTGTGGTGGCTGTTGAAAAGCTTTAGTGCACAGGGCTGTTCCCATGTATACGTACGAGAGATACAAACTGATGCAATCCTGGCTTGTACAACGCCGGGAATGCAATGTCGCCCCTCCCTCAAAAAAAAAAAAAGTTGTAAAACACACCAAAACAGGTGAGAACCTGCCCCTCAGAAATTGGCACTGGGCAACCCCGATTCAAATGACGGACTCACCGAGAGGTCTTGAACTAATAATTCTCGGACGAAGTCCTGTCGTCTGGTATTAGCAAAAAATAACTAATGCATATATTCGGTCACACGTGTAGTACGAGTAACATGTTACATGATCTGCGCAGCAGAGCAGCCAGTCTTCTGTCCCGCTTATATCACCACTTAAGACATACCTAGTACTGGTGAGGCAGCCTCAGAGGGAAGCTTCCTCCTGTAGACGTGATAAGCAAAAGGACCACGTCTACACTCAGCGATTACACCATGAAAGAATAATCATATATATATATATATATATATATATATATATAGGCCAGGGAAGGAGACTGGGTAAACCTGTTGAACATTCACGTTATGCCATGTGCAGTAGAGCCTGTTGAATATTCATACACATGCTCTGTTTCCAGACAGGCAAAACCACTGTCAACATGCATACCAGCTGTGTATGCATTCTGATTCTACTCTTATGACAAATGTGTATTCCACGAGGCTTTGTGGGCAAACAAATCCTGCCCGGTCATTGCAGATTTTAGTTGTTTTTTTTCATATCAGTTTTGCTCGTGCTGTCGCTGTGAAATGGTTATACCTCAAGTCCTATAAATTAATTTACTGAGATTCCTTTATTTTTTCCAAACTCCTCCTCATTCATTCTTGCGTCAGACTATCTTCGTTGACTCCTGATTTCGAGTTCTTTCAATCTTTAATAAGCAACGAGACATGAATCCTAAAGCATTAGTTCTGTCTTGTCACTTCCTGGAAAATCCCTGGGTTGTTCTTCGTTTGTCGTTAACCATTCACATGTTTAGCCAACTTTTACGTTATATTTGAAGCCTGGGGCTTCGATGAGAACGCTCCTATGTGACTGTAGTCTTCGACCTTGTAGATAAAGTCTGGTGCTTTGTCCATACCTGGATTTTGCCACCTTTTCCTCTTTTCTGATTTGTTCCGAAGCGTTTTCTTGAATTACCCCTATGTAGTCTTCCTTCCTCAGTTAGTGATACTGGTTTTACCCCATCCTTCTCCCAGACGGGATCTTGTTATCATCTTTGCTTCGGATCCCACATTTAACAGCAGTTCAAAGAGTTCCTCCGGTTCTCTCTGGCTATGATAGCCTCCTATCTGTCTTTCTTCTGGAATCCCCATTTGCTTTCAGCCTCTTAGCCAAAGTGCAGAAGATTTCCTCAACGCCGTTTCTCTTCGCTCCAAGGCATATTATCAGATCTCTCCTACTCTTCCCATATTAGATGTTATCCACCCTGTCCAGCTTCCTTTTGCAAATCCATCGTGTTACCTTAGCATTAACCATCTGACACACTGCAGCTACCTTATCTGTTAAAGTTTCCAAGGCTGCACTTTTGTATTCTTCTTCTCACTGGCGCAACTGCTTCCCATTCTCAATGCAGTCAGCGTTGAGGCGATAAGGTCTCGTTAAGGTAAAAGGCAAGTACGCGGAATACAGATTTGTGGAACTGAAAAAGGTGGAGTTCAGACGTACGCAATGATGGAATCTGCTTCCGTGTAGCCTTCCATGAATAATCTAAAGCAAGGAATATTTACAGGAAAGACTGTCGCTCATCAAGACATCAATATATATATATATATATATATATATATATATATATATATATA
Source organism: Panulirus argus (assembly GCA_038088735.1). NCBI lineage: Eukaryota > Metazoa > Arthropoda > Malacostraca > Decapoda > Palinuridae > Panulirus > Panulirus argus. Next base: position 20 of record JAYMFT010059642.1, on the reverse strand, counting down.
TATATATATATATATATATA
>JAYMFT010059621.1:0-14956 GCA_038088735.1 Panulirus argus | reverse complement strand
GTTCTTTTATATGTGTTTCGTTAAAATGCTTGGAAGTATTTTTTAAGATGCATTTTTCTTTTATTTCTGAAGGCTTCTTTTATTTTCGAGTGTCTGTAAGCAATATGTACAAAAAGATGATGTACAAAAAAAAGGTTGTCATTGTCTCGTTCTTCCATCATGAGAACATATTCAAAGGAACAGGTCAGGTTGAGAATGTCTGCACCCACATTGTGCGCCTGTTGTATCTTTATCTTAAGTCAATAAGGGAGTTGGAGCTCCAGCCGGAATCACGAAACGGGCTGTCAGAGGCAAAGGCTCGCGTTGTGCCAGATGTGCCACAAACTTTACAAACCAACCTGACTGACTCTTGAAAATGGCCTCACGATGGACGAGCAAAACAACGTCGATAACTCCTTGTGAGACCTTCTGTACAGCCTCCCTCTCAACACTCGTAGCAAAATAAGGACCTCATGAAAGTACTATCGGGATCTTGGAATCCTGAGCAAAGCAGTCGGACCGCGGTCACCCTCTCCTTTTCCTGTACTTTAAGCCACTACAGCCATCCAGAGTGTGTATCCGCGATGATCGATTGAAATACAGTCGAAAATTTGAAGTTTCAGCTCTCAATTTTTTACGCGAGTTTTCTTATACAACTTCGCATGTGTATGCGAAGTATAATCTGAATAAGGAATGTGAAAATTAACACTGTTACCACGATCGCAATAAAAAAATAACAAGCACGGTAATAAATGACTGAGTCTTAATATACTGAACAGTATGATTAATGGTGATTATTACTATTATTTGCATGTTTAACAATGGCGCAATGAGTGTTCAGTTCGTTAAGACCAACTGGATGGTAGACTGGGCTGTAAGTGTAATTCATCTGTCAGGATCATTAAAGCCGTCAACATCGTGTTAACCACTTGTCGAAAAACCTTAAACACCCACTTCGACGACAATTTCATTCAGACGCCGTATACTCTCACGGTGTATATTGCTCCAAACCCAAACCGTCGTTGGGTGTTTGGGCTTTAGGCCCACCAACTGCACGGGTCAGTTTGGCCGTGAACGTCAAAGCACATCCACCAACCGATATATCTTCCACACTTTCTTCATGTGTTGATTCTAATACCGTCACACACCCTCACTATGTACGTACATGGCCCACCTCTGTAAGGCTGTTGAAACAAATGATTAAGCTTGCCTTATCTAATATGAAAGTGATATACAAAGTGCAAGTAAGTACATCACGTTTTCAAATGAAGTCAGAAAATATTTATTGGTGTATGAATGTTTTATGTTATTGGATTTAATGGCCACTAAGAGGTTAAGGCTAATCCAGAACCTATTTCATCCGTGAAGACACGTATAAAACACAACCAGTTTGTTACATGTACAAACTTCCCTTAAAACCACGTACTTGATCCTGCCTTAGAAAATGGGGTGTCGTCACGGGGGAACATTGAAGAACCAAATCCCTCCATAAGTTATAGCTGCCCATGAATAGGTCATCCCCGTGGGTGGTTGTCATGATATGTAATTATTTTTTCTTCTACTATCCCTCGCTAAGGCTTCTCATGACCAGCAGGTGTTGCTTCCTCCCTGTCCAGGTAACGGCTACATCACCATCGATACTCTGAAGGACATTCTTCGCGAGCTGGACAGTAGGCTGACGGAGGACGACCTGGACGCCATCATCGAAGAGGTGGACGAGGACGCTTCCGGCACCATCGACTTCAATGGTGAGAGAGAGAGAGAGAGAGAGAGAGAGAGAGAGAGAGAGAGAGAGAGAGAGAGAGATTCATGCTACTATCAAGGTCCTGAATACATCTAGAGTTTGTACCTTCGATGTTTCCTAGTATCTACCTATCCTTTGTGCTTCCATCTCTTAAACATACACCAGTTGGTTTAACGCCAAGTCATTCATGTTGTTCTTCATTACTTCAATACAGGGGTATCTTTAATGAGTAACGAATCGTAGTACTCTATTTTGTATCCTCTGCAACATTAGAATGTGTAGTTTGGATGCAATATGAGTGGGTAGTGAAGAGGCATTTGATACAGATGGGACCATAGTCTCAACCTGATGCAGCTTTTACCTCTCTTGCAAGACACCACAAGCTTTTCAGATGCCGCTTTACCGTGTGTAGTTCTGTTGGTTATACAGTATTTCTGTAAAACCTAAGTGATTTTAGTGTGCTTAATTATCATACCGCTCTTTTGGTGCTGTATCCAGTTGCCTTTCATTTCTGTGTCGTAAGGTTTCATTGTCTCTAGTTCCACAACTGTGAGTTTTCTTTTTTTCTGCTCGGCTCTATAACTAGACGGTGGGCGCGTTGGATTGCACATGGCGGGCGCGTTGAGGAAGTGTGTGACTGGAGACTTCTATCTCAGTGGTGTTGTCTGGATAGATGTCCTTACGTACGGTCTCTACTAGAAGGGGTGTATCTGTTGTGCGGGCTGTGTCTTGTGTGAATGACAGGACGCTACCTTGTGAAACCACAAATGATAACGGAAATTTTGGTGACGTTGCTCTGTCCAATGGTTATAGCGGAAGTGCATTGATTAAGGAAGCGATATAGTTTCTAGCGTATGAATCTAAAGCAGTTTGTAGTGGAGGTCGCTCGTCCAAACCATGTCGAAGGTTTTGCTCCCTTCTCTGTGTACGACCTGCACTTTACTGCTAATATCTGGTGACTGCTGCTTTTTCAGCTGCGAGGTGGTGCTTCTGCTCCTCCGGAAATAACAATCATTGTGGTTTTGGAGGTTATTGGTTCCAGGTGTCGTATTAATCTCAGGCCAGTTATGCTTTGAACTATTTTCCATGTTTTTTCTAAGAAGGGAAATAGGTCGGCAATTCTTTGGATCAGTGTTTTGTACTCTTGGTTTTGGTATCATTGTTACTTTGTCTTCCACGAATGTCTGGCAAAGCGTTGTAGATGCTGAGAGGCTAGTGAAGGCTTTTCTTGGCAAGAAACTGAATACTTTATTTGACTTTCCCGGAGCTATGTTTTCGGATTTTAAGACGGCTGTAAATGACCCTTGTTATGTGTTGGCCTTAAAAGACAAAAGGAGGAGCAGGCGACTGAGCTGTACCTATGGTCTGGCGTGGGGCGAATTCTCTCCTTGCTATGGATAAGTCGATCTAGAACTTCCCTTTAATGTACTTGATTTTAATCTCCGTTTTCTTCTGGTGTGATTTTGAACACAGACTTCCATGTCTTCCTGAATTCGCACGCCATACCCTAGTCCTAACAGATCATGTTAACATAAACTGAGAGATGTCTCATAGTGCTAGAGATGTTGCTCTTAAAATGCTCAACTCCGAGCCATAATGCGCCTGGTTCCTTTTATGAATTTGTGCCAGGGTGCTGATCCAGCCAGAAATTGCAACCCAAATGCACGCCAAAGACCTAAATACTTGAGGCTATGACAGCAACACCCACAACCCAAGCTGCCATCCTGTGCCGAGAAGGAACAGCTGCGACAAAATCCAGAACAGACGAGGGAAACGAAACGGTAATGATGTTTGCATCAAGCGTCCCACAAACAAAGGTTGTACGGTACAGTCTACAACACCGGACGAACACCCTACACGAGCGAACTTTAGTATATCATTTTGATGAGCAGCCATCGCGCTAACAAACCTTCAAAACCCCCAAAAAATCCAAGTCATATTGCTTATCACACGATCTCAGTGGTCAGCTTCACACAAGAGAACGCGTTGCTGTCGAATAAGAAATGGCTTACAGGACTGACCGCTTGACGACTCAGGACCCCGACGACCTCTGAGTAAGACTACCGTCCTCATTGGGACCCGCCACCGTATAGCCACTGCCACCAGCCCTCCACGTCAAGGGAGGCTCGTGACGCCAGTGTTACCACAAGATCTATAGGGACGCCTGAATCAGCTTACAGCAATGGAAGCTTTTACCAGCAATGCACATCTCGGACACAAACATCACAGAGAAATATAATGAAACAGAAAACACGCTCATGCAGACCGCGAAACTTACACCCAATCACCCACAAACTCACACACCCAAACACCCACACACCCTGTACACAACCACACACTCACAGGTGAACATAATGCTACGCTGTCAAGATCTCTGACTGATGCTATTGGAGAGAGCAGAGAAAGAAAATGAATAATGAAACTAGGAAAAGACGGTTTTACTGTGTAGCAGAACCGATGCGTAGCTTTTACCATATGAAAGAGAGAGAGAGAGAGAGAGAAAGAGAGAGAGAGTTATACTCTAAAACATACCCATAACGTCTATAACAAATGATTACGACTATGAAGGACGATGATGAAAGATATGAAAGCATCATCAAATTCAAACTAAGCGTTCCCAAAGATGTTTTTATGATGATACACTGGAAATTCTATCAAAGATGGCAATGGGAAATCTAAGGAAGTTAGATTCACATGGGGTCCCGTGTTACTTGTAATACCTGGTACAGCGCAACACGGAGTGCAGCATTACATACAGTACGTGGTAAAATGTAACACGGGCTGCATTGTAACATGGAGCGCAGGGCACAGTGTAAAACGGGGTACAGCGTAACAAGGGGCGCTGTGTAGTACAGGATGCAGTGCAACACTAGTTTTGATGGTATGGTTCTGTAACGACGAAACTTTGAGGTACAGAAAGACATCCAAGAAATAATCCCTTAAGCCTTGGCCTCCCCACAAACTTCCTTAATTAAGGTACCAAAAGACACCTCACATCATATACCATCCAATTCCTCCCTCAGTACTCGATATCCTACCATTCCTTGAGAAACAGGCCGTCTTCAGCTCCGACTTTAAAGATTTAAAGTAGCCTTGCTTGCACTATTCTGTGAATTTTAAGACTCCTTAAGGACTATGTCATCATTAATCTCTTTTACGGGATACTTTCAAACAACAGTAACATAACTAGCAGTGCAAGTTGTTTGTTAATGTCGTAATTCCTTCTGTTGTCTCCTACCCTATCAACATCTGAACTGTCTATCTTTTTATATCTACAAATGAAATTAAGTTTATTGAACTGAATGTTGCCAGTGTTAAAAACATACAGAGGAATTGCACACAATGAAAATGACAAGAGCATGATAAGGGGAGGTTAGGCTTAAACAGACAATCTTTTCCCAAACGCTGAAGTGGCAGTCTACTGATTATTGATGGTTGGGATGAGGCTGTTCTTGTAGCAGTCTGTTGTTATGACAAGGATGGGCTTGATATGCTGTGGTGCTGAACTGCAACTTGGGTACGAGGGATATCTGATGGCTGAAGGTGGCGGTGGCGAGAATGGTTCAGTAGCTTCTTCCCGACAACTTTCATACTATAAAAGTTTCTCTTTATTTCTAATAAGTTTCTTGCTTAATTCTATGTTATGGCTTCTGGTTATAGTATCCCTACATCAGTGTAATTACTGCTTACTGTCTACGTCATCAATCTGGTAAAAAAATTTTGTAGGTTGTGAACTGATCACCCCTCACTTTTCTCTCTTCCTTGATGGGCAAATCAAAGGCCTCTATCCTTTCCTTGTAATTCAGCTATCTAACTTTCCGTACCGTCTTTGTTGCCCTTCTCTGTACCTTCCCTAGCATGTGTTTGTGCTTCTATAGCTGCGGTGACCAAGCCTGAGAAGTTTATTGTAGTCTTGACCTTATGTATGATGTGAACAGCTTGTTGAATATTTCCTCGTCCTTGAACTGGAGCGCAGTTCTATTACATACCAGCAGACAGTTGGTTCCTCAACTGCTCCCCTGACATGGGACTCTGGTGATAGGTTAGGGACGATGTTGGCTCCGAAGTCCCTCTTTCGCGCGTGTGTGTGTGTGTGTGCGTGTGTGTTTTACGTATATCTGTTCATGTATTTATAAAGCATAGTCGGAACCAAAATATTTATCTAGAAATCTATATACAGTTCCTGAAAACAACTACGATTTTGTAAAGAAGAAAGGAAATTAAAGCTAAATCTGTTATTCTGTTATGAAAAACATTATCTACATCTTTGTCAGATTATCTTTAACATAGCTGAAAGACTAAGCTTCACTTAAAAGCATGTCTATCAAGGTTAAGTACAAGCTGATTCTTACCACTGCATTTCTCCTTTCCAGAGTTCATGAAGATGATGAACGGTTAAGAGTAGAGTCCGCCATCCCCCTGCATCCCTGACACACTATCTGTCTCACTCACTTTTATTTCACTCCTAAGTTACTTCACTCTCCTTCAACCTCTCACTCATAATCTCTCACTAATAGTGTTTCTATTCTGGCTAGCTATGGTTCTTCACCTGTTCTATTCCTACCCTAAAGATTCAGATTTCGGCACAAATTTGCTCGTGGTAATCATTTAGACTTCGTCGTGTGAGGAGGAGATGTCGCCTTAAGGGGCCGGGTTCTGCTACAGGTGGCGCTGCCGACGACGACACCACCGAGCCAGCCTCACACACTCACCACCTCCTCTTCACACGCCTTGGCTGCCACGCCTGTCGGAAAATCCCTTGATCTAAAATAATTTTTTTGCGAAATAAAGATAACGTCTGAACTCTGTATGAACTCACTTCAATTTTTATTGGTAGCCTAATGATGATTCCTATCATTTGGCTGTGTATATATATATACTGCTTTTGTCCTTCGTATCTCTGAAAACTATTGATTATATTTGATAAGACGTGAGTGTAACTTTCCAGTGGGAAAGTCTCAAGAAAAGCTTAGATTATTTTTTTCTTTGATCTTGACCTTATTTTGAAGGTCGCTATAGGACATTTTTTAGGCTTTTAAGGTGTATATTACCCATGTGCATGATACTGATCAAACACTCTGTTCAAGCACTTCCAGATGTTAATGTTAGCTTCATGAAGAACGTCTAAGGAACATGGATATGGGGGGGTTTGGTGATCTGAATTTGTTTCCAAGACGGCGTCGCCGACGCCTCAATGCAAACCACACTGTCAACGCCTCGTTCGCTCATCCTGGTCTGTTGTCACACTGTGCTTCCTGCTCGCTGTTTGACTTACATGTTAATATGTCTTATGTATAATCACTGGCCCATCAGTGGCGTCTGTATTCTCTTTTTTTTTTAACGCCCATAGAAAGAAATTGATGAAATTATTAAAGTGTGGTGTCATCTCGTGTTTCCATTCTTTCAATCCACATTTCTCCCCAACAATAGCCAATGTAGCACTGCTCACGGACTGCACCAGCAAGTCGGTCCAGGTAAGAGTAGCCGTAGCACGTACAACCGAAACTCAGTACACACATACGTGTTACGTGGTCCCCGTCCACTCTTCTCTGCACCCTCGACATCGCAGGACTTTCACCTGACCTTTACTGGTCGGGTCAGACTCATCATCAGCTACGCTCTTGACACCACTGACCTCTGACTAGAGCCGGAAGCGCCAGGTCAAAAGCATCTTGACTTAACCGGGGTCAAGGTGCTAATTGTTGTAAAGAAAATGAAAGTGGAACAGCAAAAATGATGTTTCTTCCCTATGGAAGGGGATATAAGAATAAAGAACACACACACACACACACAAAGACACTCCTTCTGTAAATACGAGTGTAAGAGTAATGTTCGTGCAAGGTGAAGAGGCGGGGCAACGTGAGTGTGAATCTCTTTTCCCGAACGCACAAATAGTAATCATAAATGATAAACGCACTCATACGCACACGGGCTTCCTTGATACAGAGGTTAGCGTCACTGACCATGATATACGCATGGGCCAGCCTGGATTTGGATCCCGGTGGGCAACAGTCGGCCCACACCCAACCTAAATGTTCATCATCCCGCGGGGCTGGTCGATAAATGGGTACTAACTAGGCTTAGGCTGGATTGTGTGTATACGTGTATTTACACAGATTACGCGTAAAATCGTGGTACATTTATGCAAGGTTAAGAGACGGGGCAACACGAGTGGAAAACTCTCTCCCCGTAACACACAAACAGTAATCACCCTCTAAATAAGAGTATCAAATGAATTGTAGCAAAAACAAAACAATAATCTCAGTTGCTAACAGCCACTCGAACCACCAGTAAACAAACAGATGGCCTAAAATCAGTCGAATTTACGGGAATTAACTGTTAGAGGTTGTGTATGGATTTGGCTATAAACAGCTTGAAGATATTTTAAGATGATAGTGTTAGGGTGATGTGCCATGTGAAACAAACTTAGACTGGGCAGAATTGTTACTAACAAATCCAGATTAAACTATTGTAACGATGCGTTGATGGATTAAGACAAAGATTTCGATCTTGGGCATAAGACTGTCACCAGATCAGCCGGAGAGAGTGGTGGATGATGCAGATTATAAGAGTTGCGTATGTGGAGGAAAACTGATCAAACAGGAACTGAAGAATGAAACAGCTGCAACGATAGGAGGAGAGGAACTAACGTCAATGATACGCATCCTGGTCAAAGATTACAGCTAATGGATGATGAACTTAGGAAAGTAAAGTTTAAGATGAGAGAACATTCACAGTTCTTGAATGAACTGAGAGAGAAAACGACCAGAGAACTAGCAATCACAAGGAATCCTGGGAAGGGCAAGAGAGATAGGTCACGATGGTTCTTTTTTATGGGGGCGGGGGATGGAGGGGGGTCCCTTCTTATAGATCAGTCAAATATAGTACATAGGGCAGAGACACAGGACAGATACTGTCGGAGGTAGAAAGAGGACAAAAGATCAATCAAACATACAGCACACAACAGAGACAGGGAAAAGAAACTAACGAAAGTAAACAGGGAACAGAGATAAGTCAAATGTGATACACAGAGCAGAGATACAGAGGACAAAGATTATCAGATAGAGAAAAAAAAAAGAAAGAGGACACAGATCAAAAGTCGTTTTGGGACTGAGGAATGGTATCAAAAAGTTCTGACTGGCGATGAGGAACAGAAATATGGAGACAACTGAAGCAGATCTACATAGAACTCCATTAAGTAAAGCTACACAGTGGATCATATCCTTTGTTAGAGACCAAATTAATAAGGGATCATATGAAGTGCACGTAAGCAGGTCTATTCAAGCGTGGAGTATTCAGTATCAAATTATGAAGGTGGAACTGCAGATTTGAGAAAGAATCGAGACATGATGGCGTACATGTGATTGCTTTAGGACTTAACCGACTAATGGGGCTAGATCAGAACTAAGAGAGTTAGTGAAGCGAACAGTAGGTAACTAGAGGCTAAACCAGAACTGGAAGAGTTAGTGAAGCGAGGGGTAGCCTGTATGTGGGTTACACCAGAACTAGAAGAGTTTAGTGAAGCGGGAAGTAGACAGAAAGTAGATTACTGGTAATCTCTGGACCTGAAGATCATATTCCAACAAAAGAAGGAAGATAATAGAGGAAGAAAGTCAAAGAAGGAGAATTTCTAAAGGCTATAGACACGGCAAATGCAGTTTCGATAGGCCAAAGTAGCAAAAAGAATAGAAAATTATATTCAAAATAAAAGGTATCGACCAGTGAAGATTACATTGAAAATGGGAATCAATGGCCAATTGGGTCAAGAAGCTTGTTTGCCAGGAATGAATATCATTGTGGCCTTCATTAGAAGAGACAAGTCAGATAAGATGGGAGAAAAGTAAGAAAAACCCACATGAAGGAGAAAAAAAAACAGACACAACCAGGGGACAGATCATCCCCATCGCTAGCACAAACATGACAGTAATGCAAAGAAGCGCCGATAGGTAAGTGAAAGACAGCTGGAGTTTTAAGGATGGTCAGAGTAAGCCAAACCAGATGTTGGTGGAGTTGTTGAGACTAAACGAGACAAATGCATGAAATCTAACCAGGTCGTCTCAGCTGGATACATTACAACGAGAAAGGAAAGATCAGACAAACGAGGAGATAGATTAACCCTCTTAATATGAGATGGCATGAAGCTGCAGGGAGCTAGATGGTCCACATGAAGAGAATACTGTGAAAAAAGTAACAGAAAACGTTTAATAAACAACTAAGAACTTATATGCAAGACCTAATCTAGAATATGCATCGCATGTTTGGTCACCAAGCGGGCGGAAACGCTAAGATGTAACACAGTAGGTCCAGAGGAGGGCAGATAGGATGGTAGCTGAAATAGAGAGTTGAGATACAAGGACGGGTCAGAAGCCATCAGTCTTCTCACCATGGAGGAGAGAAGAGTAAGGGGAAACCTGATTACAGCCATTAGGTTTTCAGTCAAACTGACAATGTTGACAGTATACAATTCTTTGAAGGATGCAAAGAAAGAGCAAACTGAGACCATTGTAAGAGACCCAGCAAGAAAGTTGTTAGAAAAGATGCGAAAACGTACATGTATTGCATCAAAGTTTTGGATGAACTGAGTACGCTGAATGATGAACTTGTAAATATCTGGTATACTGATGCCTAAACAGTTGTATAATGGTAGAGGGCAAACATCATACGCAACAATTCGGTATCGCCACGGGTAATCCCCTTTCCGCGGTGCTAGGAAATATTTATATGGAGTATTTTGAAAGCCATTTGCTAAACACTATGAAGGAACAAAGCATAGTTTGGCTCCGATATGTGGACGACATATTATGCTTTTGGCTGATGGCTTCTTGCACAAATTAAATTCGTTAGCTCCCTCCATAAAGTTTACTCAAGAAGTCGAAACGAATAATAAGTTACCCCTTTTTGGATGTAGAGGTTATCAGGGATAAAGGTATCTTAAAAACCAAGGTTTACGGAAAGCCTACAAATATAATGTCTTACGTCCACCATCATTCAAATCATCATATCAACGTAAAAAGATCGGTCTTCATATCTATGTACCTGAGAGCATATAGGATTTCAGATCCTGAATTTTTAGAAAATGGCTCAGCACGTTGGACAGAAGCTAAGATACCCAATAGATATACTTAACCAGTGTCAGAACACAGCAAGGAAACGTATTTATAGTGGCCAAAATAATAAACCAGAACGTCAAAGTAACCAAAGAACCCTGGTTCTTCCCTTCCATGAGAATTTTCTCGAATGTGTTCACATTCTCAAAAAACTTAATGTGCAAATAGTCTTCAAGTATGATAACACCATTAAGAAAGCCCTCATTAAGAATATCTCATACAATAATACAGGTGTTGTTTGTAACATCCCATGTAAAGACTGTTACCAATTTTATATAGGACAATCGGGGAGAGATTTGGAGACTAGGATCGTAAAACATAAGTATAGTGTAAGGATGGCCCAACAGAGTAGCAGCTTATTTCAACAAAAAGCTGCCTTTGATCACCATATCGAGTGGGAAAGAGCTAAAATTATAGCTAAATGAAATTTTTTCAGTGAAATGAATGTAATTGAATCATGTTTGATCTCAGGCACATTTGATCATAATATAATCATGTCTTTTGGCCATTCTGTATGTGACAAATTGTTGAATGAAATAATTATTTAGAAGTATCCCCCACAATAACCCTGTCCACACTCCATTGAGGGGATCAGGGTCAGGTCAGATTAGTAGACCTCACCACCCCCTGCCTTGTCATGTTAGGACAGTAGACTGACCACCTGACCTATCCTGGGGATTAGCTAATGAAGCCACGCTTCAAATTTGCATATGCATAAAACAATTGAAGAAAGACCCATCCACTTATATATACACATATATACATACATGCACATATATGCACAATACAAACATTTACATATTCATATCAACATACACATATATAAATAAACATGCACATGCATATACGTATATAAACATGTACATATTTATACTTGCTCGCCTTCATCCATTCCTGGCGCCGCCTCACCCTACAGGAAATTGCACTGCCACCCCCTGCATCAGTAAGGTGATGCCAGGAAACAGACAAAAAATGACCACATCCCCTCACATTCAGTCTCTATCTGTTGTGTGTAATGCACCGAAACCACAGGTTCCTATCTGTATCCAGGCCCCATAGACCTTCCACGTGTGTTGTAGAAGGCGACTAAAGGGGGTGAGAGCAGGGGACTGGAAACCCTCCCCTTCTTGTATTTCACTTTCTAAAAGAGGAAACAGAAGAAGGAGTCAAGTGTGAAGTGCTCATCCTCCTTGAAGGCTCAGATTTGGGTGTCTGTTTGTGGATGTAACCAAGATGAGAAGAAGGGAGAGATAGGTGTATGTTTGAGGAAAAAAACCTGTATGTTCTGGCTCTGAGTGAAATGAAGCTCAAGGGTAATGGGAAAGAATGGTTTGGAAGTGTCTTGGGAGTAAAGTCAGAGGTTGGTGAGATGACAAGAGCGAAGCAAGGAGTAGCACTACTCTTGAAGCGGTAGTTGTAGGAGTGTGTGTAAGGAAGATAGACGTGGATAAAACTGAAAGTGGATGGCGAGAGATGGGTGATTATTGGTGCTTGTGCACCTGGTCATGAGAAGAATGATCATGAGAGGCAAATGTTTTGGGAGCAGCTGAGTGAGTGTGTCAGCAGTTTTGGTGCTCGAGACCAAGTATTGGTGATGGGTGATTTGAATGCAAGGGTGAGTAATGTGGCAGTTGAGGGTATGATTAGTGCACATGGGGTATTCAGTGTTGTAAATGGAAATAGTGAAAAGCTTGTGGAATTGTGTGCTGAAAAAAGACTGTTGATTGGGAATACCTGGTTTGAAAAGAGAGATATACACAAGTATACATATGTGAATGGGAGAGATGGTCAACGGGCATTATTAGATTATGTATTAATTGGTAGGTGTGTGAAAGAGAGACTTGGATGTAACTGTGCTGAGAGGGACATCTGGTGGGATGTCTGATCACTATCTTGTGGAGGCAAAAGTGAAGATTTTTAGAGGTTTTTAAAAGAAGAGAGAATGTCATGGAGAAGAGAGTGGTGAGAGTAAGTGAGCTTGGAAAGGAGACTTGTGTGAAGAAGTACCAGGAGAGATTAAGTGTAAAATGGCAAAACGTGAGAGCAAATGAAGTGAGGGGAGTGGGTGAGGATTTCCATGTATTTAAGGAAGCAGTGATGGCATGTGCAAGAGATGCAGGTGACATGAGAAAGGTGGGAGATGGGCAGATTAGGAAGGGTCATGAGTGGTGGGATGGAGAAGTAAAGTTGTTAGTGAAAGAGAAAAGAGAGGCGTTTGGATGATACTTACAAGGAAGGAGTGCAAATGACTGGTTGATGAATAAGAGAAAGCAACAGGTGGTCAAGATGAAGGTGCAAGGATTGAAAAATAAAGCAAATGAGAGTTGGGATGAGAGAGTATCATAAAACGTTACAGAGAATAAAAAGATGTTTTAGAAGAAGGAAAATATGTGCGTAAGACAAAAGAACAAATGGGAATGCCAGTGAAAGGGGCAAGGAGGAAAGTGATAACAGGTAGTGATGGATTGAGTATTTTGAAGGATTGTTGAATGTGTATGATGATAGAGTGGCAGATGTAGGGTGTTTTGCTTAGGTTGGTGTGCGAAGTGAGAGAGTCAGGGAGAGTGGTTTGGTGAAGAGAGAAGAGGTGGTGAAAGGCTTACGGAAGATGAAATCCAGCAAGGTGGTGAGATTGGATGGCTTTGCAGTTGAATTTGTTAAGAAAGGGGGTGACTGTGTTGTTGATTGGATGGTAAGGATATTCATTTTATATGTGGATCATGGTGAAGTGCCTGAGGATTGACAGAATGTATGTTTTGTGCTACTGTTCAATGGCCAAGGGGATGAAGATGTGTTCAGTGTGCAGATGCATAAGTTTGTTGAGTATTCCTTGAAAATTGTATAGGAGTGTATTGATTGAGAGGGTGAAAGCATGTACAGACCATCAGATTGGAGAGGAGTAGTGTAGTTTTAGAAGTGGTAGAGGCTGTGTGGATCAGGTGCTAATTAATATATTTTCCTAACCTCAGGCATCATGGGGGGCTCGGAGAATCATGACCATTTTAGCATTTTTTCTTTTTTCTATGGTCAATATTTCACTAAAATTTTGGTCATAGGAGACTCCAGTGTAACCTTGCTAACACAGGAAATAGTAATCAAGGAAGGAGTGCAAATGACTGGGAGATGTATGAGAGGAACAGTATATACATGTGTGACTCTGCTGCCAATGAGAGGGAGGGCTCAGGTAGTAGGGTAATGACCCCTGAAAATTTAAGGCATACACCCCAGACTACACTTTGTGTGACTCTGCCACCAGTGAGAGGAAGGGCTCAGTTGACAGTGTATTGGCCACTCCCAGTACCCCAGCTAACTCAAGGATTATCCTGACCCTACCCTTGGAGCAACCTAATCATACCTTGCTTATTATTGTTACCTTTTTTCACATAAGTACTTTTGTCACTTCCTATCCGCTCAAACATTTATAAGCATCATCATGGCAGTGTCCGTCAAATCTGTGGCCCCAAGTCCCCAGCATCATGGGGTGCTAAGAATCTTGGGTTTAAGCCTGACTCTAATGCCAATGACAGGGATCGCTCTAGCAATAGTAGTATGAGCCCCTTCCATGACTTTTCCCTCTCTGTGAGACTTCCCTCTTTTTCTCTTCACTGTACCAATATCTGTGGTCTCTCTAGTAACCTCTCCTCAGTTGAACACCATCTGTCTAATACCTCTCCTAATATCTTACTCCTGTCTGAGATGCAGTTGTCTAATGATGTTCTCACTAGTCCCTTTTTCATATCTAATTGTAATCTCCCCTCATGATTCTGATTCAAATGTGGAGTTTGTGCTTACTCCAACAGTCCAACATAAACACACCTGTTGCATGCCTCAAGGACCTTGAGTCTCCAGTCTTTGATGTTATGTGGCTCAAAGTCTGTCTCTCTACTACCACACTTGTCCTCTGTTTTACCTATTGCTCTCCTAATTCTACAGATATCATATCCTTCTTTGACTATTTAAACTTTTGCCATGGGACTGTGACATCCTCTCACCCACAAGCCGAGATCCTCTACCCTGGGGATTTCAATGTTCATCATAGGGAATGGTTTAATTCCTCCCATACGGACAGTGGAGGGATCGAAGCCCTCACATTCTCCATTCTCAATGATTTAGAGCAAATTATCTC
>JAYMFT010059610.1:0-14956 GCA_038088735.1 Panulirus argus | reverse complement strand
TTTCTCAAAAATTTGTAAATATTTTCCCTGTCTGTTTTTCCCCCTTTCTCAATTCTCTCTATATTTTAATTAGGGCCTGGCCTTGATGTGGACTTCTGTCCGTGACTCGAGCCTTAAAACAAAAAGAGAGAGAGAGAGAGGGGGGGGGGAGAGAGAGAGAGAGAGAGAGAGGAAGAAGAAAAAAAGAAACCCTCTGTGCTTTTGATTTCACATTAGCAGAGTTTGATTTCTGAAATATCTTTTTTTATTTCATATAAAATGATATGCACTAGTAACTCCTATCCACTTCTGGTTGTTATTGGAATTTTAATGCTATATCTAATCATGTTAAATTTATTTTATGTTTGTGGCTTTTAAGGTTTCAGTAGATTTATAAGTGGTTACATATTTTGTATTAAACTAGTCCTGTTAATATTAGAATTAAAATATTTATAGCTCCTAAAATAGTCTTGTAATTCTGTTGATACATGTAAATATATAGTATTTTTTATATCAGCAGTACATATAGTGCAATTATCACCATATTGTACATAATATACAATGCTGTACGTTTGTGTATAATTACAGCTCACTGGCTTATCTCTACTTATGGTTGCAAGTTTATTATATCATTAAAAAAATTAGTGTTACTGGGTTCTGCTTGCAAGAGGTTAAATAAGTGAAAAGTACCTTTGGCGAGGCAGTGTCATTAAGAATACAGTCACGTTAAAGAACTTACTCCAAAGAAGTCCTCATTTTCCAGATGCTGGAAGTATCATGGACTTGGGCTGCAGGAGCCTTTAGAAAGACGTGCCTTTTAACACCAGGACTCTTCAACAGATGTTGGTCCCACCAGGGTGATATGTAAAATAAAGCAGATATTGGCCAGTATCATAAAAAGTTTTATTTCTATGTGCATTTACCATGTTATTCATGTGCAGCATAATCAAACTATTATCAGTGTGTTATCATATATAATTATTTATTTATGGTGGTGTCTCTTGAAACATCTATATAAATATGTACTGTGATTGGAACTATTTTTCCTACCATTTTGATAAAAGATTTTAAAGTTTTTACATAGTGTACCTTACAAAACATTATCCCTCTATTTTTGTTAAACAAAATGACAGTGAAGAAAAGATTTTGACAAATGCTCTAGGGTTATGCCTTACATTGGTAAGCCTGCTTTCCTTATATATATTTATCAGTGTGTAAAACAAACTGTACAGTGTATAGTATACTGCTTTCAGACTTGTAATGCATCCTTTTTTTATTTTTTACTACAAGAGTAGTTACTGTGCAGAGTAGCTACCATAGTTATTACAAAGTTGCAAATTCACTCTTACCAACCCTACTGATGACAGGAGTAGCAGTGTTCATTTTGACATTTATCAGACCCAACTGTAAAAGATAATGTACATGGGTATACATGTGTATGCATGTATTTAATTCAGTGTGTGTGTGTGTGTGTGTGTGTATGTAGAGGTTTATATATGGTTTCCACTTCTGATGGAAAGATATGCTCACCACTACAGCAGACTCCAACATGAGGTAAATATTTCATCATTGCTGTAGGCTAACTTAGTGATAAATGTTCTTAACTACAACTAGGTGGATTAATAAACTTCCCATAGTAATGTCATCAATTCAGGGATAGATAGACACCACAGACAGATTCCTACATTAGGTGAACAAATACATCCATCTTCAGAACAAACTGCTTTACTTACTGAATAATGAAATTTTATTATTACTGTACAATGGGTTGCTACACAAGATGGACAAAATAGACTTGTCACAGCAACTGATAATTACATTTAGGTGGACTCTGCTTTGTTATTCCTACATAGGTGGAGAAAAAAAGGCAACAATACTTTAAAACGATGTATTTAACCCTTTACCCCTTCCTTTACCCTTATTTCTTCAAAATATGTTCCAGAAATCTATTTTTATTATTCAGTTTTGAAATGTGTTCAAGTAGACAGCAGCTCACAAAATATTTTGCTTGAACTTGCAAAGAGATTATACTCAGATAAGGTGGCCTCAGTCTGGAGAGTGGAGAGGAGTGACTTAAGTACACACTATGAAGAAATGCATGGCATTGGTCTTAACATCCAAACTGTCTCAGATCACCTGGGTAATCACTCACCTGTGGATATCTTGAAGTATCTGTTTATGCTGTATTTTTTCGACTAAAGCCAGGAAAAGACATTTGAATGGACAGTAAATGTCACAATAGATTGTTTTCACCAGATGTGAACAGAAAACTTACTTTGCAAAGCACTGTACTGATCAGAGGCCAGGGATCTGAAACACAATGTCATTTATTTCCAAGCTTTTACCCATTACTGGTATGCAAATATTAATTTGTACAACTAAATGCAAAAAAAAAGTCAAAGTTCTCAACACCAAGGACTGGAAATTCAAAAGAACCTGGTCATGGATGAAGTGATCATACACTATTACAATTACCCCAGCATAATGCAAAATATCACAGACAAACCCATATATTTCAGATATAACTCTAGTATTAGGCAACAAAGTTGGCTACTGCTAGACAAATGACTAGACAATTGTGTTTTGATATTGTTATCCCCTGTGGACAGAATTTAACTTCTGACATCCTCCTTCCATCAAGATCTCAGCAATCCAAAGGCACCTTTCACCTAAGTTGGAGTGAAAGTCTTATGACACTAATGAAGGATTCTGGCAAATAATAATACAAATATACTTTCATACAGCTGATTTGCAATGAGAAATGTATCAGCAGCACTAGCTAGCATGGCTGCTGATTATTTAGAGGGATCAAGTGGTCATTAAAAAAAAAAAAAAAAAAAAAAACTGACTTATTGTTTAAGGTCTCTATGTTGGACTGACTTGAACATTCATACAAAAAAAAAAATAAAAGAAAAAATCTGCAGCTAGGAAATGTCAAGAAATTAATATGTTAAAAGCCATCCTACTTTAAATATTGGGCAACACATTTTGTTTGAAGGAAAAAATGTAATACATTGCCTTTTTATATAGACAAAATGCTGTTCCACATTATTGACCAATTAGAACATTTTGAGGGTTACTGTCCACACTCTCTTTCAAAAAATGAGTAGACTGCATTTCTTAAAACAATATACATGGGCTGCACAAAATGAACCACTCAAAGACAAAATGGATGGATTACATTTTTTATGGGGAGGGGGAGGAGTTAAGCTAAAAGGTTTGTAAATCTATGATTAAAACTATATCCATAATTATTTAAAATGTATTAGCATAGATTTGTTTGTACAATAACTAAACACATTTGTTAGGAAAAAGACATTAAATCAAATAAAACCTAACTTGTGTCCTTTTGTGTGTTTCCTGTAAAACAGTTCTGCAACCTGTAGAAATGACTCAAGGTTTCATTTTCTCATTCCTATGACTTGTGTTCTGCCTTCACATTTTACTGGGTTCTTTTGGAACCTTCTCTTGATCAATGCTAGTAAATCGATGTCTGAGAGGTGATGTAGCACAAGTATTTTTGTCGTTCTCAAATTTACTCCTCTGTGGAGACTTCACTCTTGGCATCACTGTTACAGTTTCTTCAACACTGATTGCACTACTGCCTTGTATATTCTCCTGTACAGCTGGAATTTTAGAATCACAACTTTTCTCATCAATTAAATTGAGTGAGAAACAATCCTCTGGCTTTTGTCTCACATTAGCCTTTTCACTGACACATTTACAACTGTCTATTTCAGTCACAGATTCTGAAGTTAAAACAGTTCTGACCTTGTCATACTTATCTGCTGACTCTAAGTTTTCTCCCTTGTTCAAACCTGTTGTTAAAACTGTACATGAAATTTTATTGCAATTTACACACGACTCGGACTTGATGGTGGACTGAATAATATAAGGTATAACACTCTGAGAGTCTTTGCTTTTATTATTTTTATTTTTTGATGAATAAGGCAATTCATTAATTCTACCCACACTTTGTGTATCACCGGAGGAATGTGTTGTATAGCTACCTAATTCACCCATTTGCAATTCTCTTGTAACCCAAGTATCACAAAAATGTTTATTATCTTCCTTGTTGCTATCTGGGTCTTTCTGTCTCCTTGATACTGTTTGTGAGTCTTTAATTTCTTGGCATTCAGGTACACTTACAATGGGTTCTGGTAAACTCACAGTACGCCTCAAAGTTTTGTAATGCCTTTCTCTTTGTTCAGCTGGAGTCATAACTATACAACTATCATTACTAGTCTTGTCTGTTGCTCCTGGTAAATCTTTATCACCCACTGCTTTCACTACACTCTTATTGACTTTGCTACTTTCTGCCATATTTTCATGTTCTTTGTTCAAGTCAATTTCCTTTACAAGATTATTTCCTACATTTGCATCTTTTCTAACATTTTTACTTACTCCTTCTGAGCAAGTATATATCATTTTATCTTGTTTTTCCATAACATTTACTCCATGTTTGACTTTTTTCATTGTGCTACTGTCTTTTAACCTACCTTCTCCTGCTGGACTGGACTTATTACTTCCCCCAGCCTGTTGAAGAAGACATGAGCTCATCATTATTAAGAATATTCTAAAATATTCCTATCAACTCAATGCAGATGCTCCTTGACTTACAATGGGGTTATGTTCTGATAAACCCATCATAAGTTGAATATCGTAAGTCAAAAATACATTTAATATGTACTTTTAATACTGTACATCTAACCTACTGAACATCATAGCTTAGCCTAGCTTATCTTAAATGTTCTCAGAACACTTACATTAGCCAAAAGTTGGACAAAATCATCTAACACAAAGCCTATTTTATAATAAAGCATTGAATATTGCACCATTATAAAATAAAAAAATCGTAAGTTGAACCATCATAAGTCAGGGACCATCTGTACACTTTCCCATAACCTCCAAGCCTTTATGATAACTTCTCTCTCTCTCCACCTCTCTTTATAACTATTCTTCCACCTTCCCCCAAAATCTGTTTCTACATTCTCGTCCATATGATTCACCTTACTAACACAACCTTACTTACACACTCAAATTCCCATTGATCATCAGAGATATATCCTGTCCCCTATTTGCCAAAGTCAAATTAATAATATATAATCTTGGGCCTAATCAAGCTGGTGAAAAAGATTGATTTTTCTCTAGAATTTCTCAAGATGTACCTAAAACATCTGGAAACCATTTTTCTCCCTCGAACAAAGTGAAATTTCTATAAGTTTGATGTAGACACAACACTAAACTGGAAATTTGAAACAAATAAATAGAATCAAGTTATTATCTCTACCTTCCTTTATATTCTCTTTATAACAAGTATAATTTTGGCAGTCTGCAGTTATTAGTAACTTGTAAGGAAATAATTCATTGCCACATTTTTGGATGTTCACCTGGACATGGAGCACCTCACAATTCTGCAATGTTTTGACAACTGAACTCAGAAACTTTGACAATATGTCACAGATGTTCATTACCAAAAACAGGGACAAGTGAGCTTTCAAAGTAAACACCTGACTTGGCCCTTCTGTTTCTACTTTTGGAAAATGACAATACAAAATTCATAAACCCCCCTCATCCCCATAATCTCATTCCCCTTTTTTTCTTAAATGACATATAGTAGATATTTAGGTTGTATTCTTTCTTCCCCACGCTTAGGAAGAGAAAGAAGCCTCACATCTTTTATTATATGTCAATTTACTGATTGTGCAAATGAACTAACTGATAATGGCAAGCAGGTCAGGAACTCTTAAACCTACCGTCAACATGTTAGTCACAGTTTATCTCATACATTCCCTCACACTAAAGTCTTTTCAACAGATATATAATATATCATTGTTCTTCAACCATCCAGTTGATCTTCCTTAACTATTCCTACTCCTCTTTTTTCCAATTAAACACAAATCTCTTCAGAACTGCTTGTCAAGTGAATGAAATTACTTACCCCATTTTTTTTCCCAACTGACCAAATTCAGTATTTCATTTCCATCCTACTTCTTATCTGTATTCCAGTTTTGCAAAATCTGTACCCATTTTTCATATGGTCTAACCAATTTTTTTTTGTATTCTACAAGCTGATATACTCTTTGAATTATGTTCTATTTGCATACAAATATATAACTTACACCAATCCCCTTACAAAGCCTTCCTATATCTGACAGCTTACCTTGTCTCAAGCTGTAAAAGGTTGGAGGCTATGAAGAGCATAAATACAAAACCACCATCTTCAGCACGTTAAATGCCATTTAGTTACCTTAGTATAAACAATGATTGGCCTCTGAAAGCCACGAGAAGCATGAGGAGGTGTCGTCATCTTTTCACTTGTGCTAAAGCCTACTTCATGCAGTAGATAGTCATTGAATTTTTCAGGAAACAAGCGGATGTTCTTGTAATTGTCAAAAATTCGCTTCTGGAAAAAAAAACAATTTTCGTTAAACTATCTTAATAATTTCACCATCATAAGTATTAGATTTACTGGAACTTAATGATATGATACAAACTGCCAGATAAGTTTGGTTATACATCATCTGACACATGCAATCAATCCATTCTCTGAAGTCATCCAGATTATGCTTGAAATTTTCAACACTAAAGGGAAAGTGCTGCATTCAAATTCTTCAAATTACCCTTCATCTGCAAACTAAAGGGCTGAGCTCCAGCAATACTGATCAAAGTATATATACATATATTCTTTTTTTCTTTCAAACATATTCGCCATTTCCCGCATTAGCAAGGTAGCATTAAGAACAGAGGACTGAGCTTTGGGGAAAAAATCCTCAATTGGCCCCCTTCTCTGTTCCTTCTTTAGGAAAAGTGAAAAACAGGAGGGGAGGATTTCTAGCCCCCCTGCTCCCTCCCCTTTTAGTTGCCTTCTACGACAAGTAGGGAATACATGGGAAGTATTCTTTCTCCCCTATCCCCAGGGATAATATACATATATATGTATATGTTGGTATGTATATGTATGTACTGTGCATATATGTGCATGTATGTATATATGTGTGTATGTGGGGGAATAGGTCTTTCTTCGTCCCGTGTCAGAAAGGTAGCACCAGCATATAGACCACGAAAGACCCATCCAAATATATATACATACATGCACATATATAGACAATACATACATACATACATATATAAATATTGCAAGAGGTCACAGTGTTGTGCGTGATTTAGTATATTCTCATAACCATGAGGAAAATGAAACACGATAAGTTCCCAAAGTGCACATTTGTGTAACGATCATATCATCAGGGGAAAGACATGAATGAGATAGAAGATGTAGAACAGCCAATTCATATACAAGGAAGAGGCATAAGTAAGATGCCATTAGTAAACAAGCGTTATTGGATGGTGGTGTTCGGGTCTGACACCATACCTGTCATAAAATAATAATTATGCAGACAGGAAGGGAACTGTTTAAAAATTTTTGCCCACAACAAAGATATCAAGTTTGTACAAACCTTCACTAATATTAATGTTACAATTCTTTGAGTATTTGATGGTAGAAGATTCAATGATATTTCTTGCAGTAAAGGAGTTACAGTTAATAACTGAATTAAAGTTACTCCAGTAAGTACAATGGTCATGATTTTTACCATGATTATACAAAGCATTTGATTCTTGTCCTGTTCTGTGTATTTATGTAGCTTAAGTCCAAAAGAAAGATCCTCACCAGTCTGCCCAACATTAGACATACTATAGTTTATACAAGGGATTCTGTAAACACAACCTGCAAAATTCTCTGGTGAGTTTTGGATCAAGATATTCTTTATAGTATTGTTATTTCTGCAGGCTACGTTTACATTAAAGGATTTAAGCAACCAAAGAAATAAAGTTAAATTATCACTGAAAGGGAGAACTGAGAGATTCTTGGTATCAAAGGGAGGTTTGGGTTTAACCCTATAAAGTGATTTCTTTGCCAAGTTAGAGATTTATGAATAAAAGATTTAGGATACTTTACCTTGGATCCAATATAATATATCTTAAGCTCATCATCAAAAAATTCCAGATTGCATATACATAATACCCTAAAGAATGTCGACTGGAATGATGATAGTTTAACTCTTGTCATTTTGTGCTGAGTAATAATGAATATAAGAAGAAATTATTGGTGGCTTTCTGTATATGTGCAAGTTTGAATTGTGTTTAGACAGGTAGATATATTACCGGTACTCTTGCAGTCCTTTGACCTAGGTAGCTGTCTTTTCTTTCTGCCTCACCCACACATGGACTGCTGCCATTCTGATCAGATAGTCTCTCCTTGCCATACATAACATTTGACAAAACTTCATTCTTATAACTCATTCTCCTGCAGTGAGCAATATGGGCTTACCCTATCTTTTGGCAGAATGTTGGAAGTAAAACATGTACGTAACAGGTAGAAACATTAGGCAATAGCGTTTAGGTAAAAACATTAGGTAGTAGTAGTAGGTAGAAACATTAGACAGGAGTAGCAAGTTAGAACACATTCGGAACAAGCACACAGTAGTAACATTAGGCAGAATCTTCTGGAAACACTGCACTAGAATTGCCCTCTGCCAGTGGCTTGTTAAGGGCAAGGCACTAAAGGCTTAGGAAGCAGGAGAGGAGTTCACCAGTTATGGAGACTTTTAGAGTGTCCATCCTACTTGAGAGTTTCTGGAGGGTACAAGCATCAGAGATACAGAACTGAATTTATTTGAAGAGTATAGTGTCAGATGGGTATAGATTTTTGGTGTCCAGAGCAGTTTCAGATGGGTATATCTGGTGGAAGAGCACCTAAGATTGGGTTGATGGGACAGTTATCAAGTCACTGTGGGATCTGTGAATACAGTTGGCTTAAGTGTGAGGCTGCGGTGATCTTTATTTTTCTAGCTGAATGATGGTGGGTGGTTATTAAGTGGTTCCAATGAGAGGGGGCCAAACTTGCATAGTATTGGGTGCCATGCATGATGGGGTGGGACTGTACTTAAAATACTTTAGTTACATTGTCAAAATACTTTAGTTACATTGTCTTCATGCTGAATACTTGTGGTTGGTAAGCAGGTGATTGTGTGACCTCATGCAGCTTACATATGGTTTAATGGAACAGATACACTGTTTGTAAAGGATGATGAGTTTCTTTTTCTTGTCTGAACTGGTGACCGAGTACTCTGAGGGAACTTTGTTTGTTTATGGACTTTGTGTTGGTGTGATGCAAAGGGTAAGCCATCTATGTCATACATAACGCTTATTATGGTTGGTGTTTTATTGAGTGGGACTGGTTGATCATTCACACTTAAGTGTGGGTGCAGGTTGGATCTGAGCCAGTCATTGGTTAAAAGGGTGATGATGGAATTCTGTGAGGTTGCTGACATTCTAATTTGTCAAAGTTAGTATTTGAACTGCATGATACAGTGTTACATGTTTATTGTTGCCTGTTTAGTGCAGAAGTGATGCATTTGCAAAAACACACTGCTATCATTTAACATTAAATCATGATCATTATTATTTGACTCACTGTACACTTCAAAACAAATAAAATTATTGCAGTATTATATTTCATTACTACAGGAAAATAAAAATCAAGTAAGAAGTTAGGTTTTAATAAATTTTCTGAATTCCAAAGTAATACAATTCGTACACTATAAAAAACACTTGATCCATCCCAAAAGTGAAGAGAAGGATTTAATCATAAACAAAACAACCTAACATTCTCTTACTAAGTTTCACTTCACAGGTCTGAGTATCTTATTCTAAGTTTCAACACTTTTCACTTCAAAAAATCACTACTCATCGCCACCATCCTCCTCATCCTCATCACCCTCTTCAATAACCTCCTCATTTTCATCATAATCATCTCCTTCAACATCATCACCTTCAGCAACATCAACCTCCTCTGGGTCATCACCCTCCTCAGCATTGTCAACCTCTTCAATTTCATCACCCTGCTCAGGTTCATCACCCTCCTCAACTCCGACACCTTCAATGACATCTACTTCTATGTCTTTACCCACTTCCTCAGTATCTGCAACTTCCTCTTCCCCAGCAATGTCAACTACTTCAACATCAGCTCCAGTCCCTTCTGCAACAGTGTCCCCTTCCTACATCTTTTCATCCCCATCTTTTTCTTTCTTTTCAGTCTCATCCTTGTTGGCTGTTTCAACCTGAGAAATAGGCAAATTAACAGTTCTTGTGGCTTTCAGTGAAAACGGAATAATTAAAGCAACACAGGATGCTTAACTATACATTAGAAGAAACATTAAGTTAATACATAATGCTGGAGAGACAAACCTAAAAGTGTACTATGCCTTATGGAAACTTTTGCCATGGCCATCCACTTGAGGGAGGTCTAAGAAGCATCAGAGATATAAAGAAAATAGACAGGCATACATAACCTTCACTAAATCAATCAAACCATACAAATAGACCTCATGCAGCCAAAAAAGATAAAGCTTTTCACACAAGAGCCCTTTATTAAATCAGTCTTCATATTAACCTATATCAAGAAGAATAAATTCTGCATTTACACTTTAAAGTTAACACTTGGCACCTATACATCATTTATAGTATTCCTCTTCTCCAAACATATGCAGCCAACCTATCATACAGCTAAAGAGTATGGAGCAATTATAGAAAAATTAATCTGTCGAGTATTCTAGGATAAGCATATGTAAATATGTTGATTGACAGAGTGATGAAAGTTCATTGAAAACAAATAAGTGAGAAGCATGGGGGGTTTAGGAAAGGAAGGAGATGTGTGTATCAGAATTTTGTGAAAATGACTATGGAAAAATATTTACCGAAAGGTAAGAAGTTGCATGCAACTTTTATGGATCTGGAGAAAGTGTATGACACAGTCAAGTAGAATGCTTTATTAGAAGTGTTAAGAACATATGGGGTAGGGGGACAATTGTTGGATGGTGTGAAAGCCCTCTACACAGGAGCACATGCATGAGTCAGAGTGGATAGAGAGTTTAGCAAATGTTTCGGCATACATGTAGGTGTGAAGCACGGCTGTTTGATGTAACTGTGACTTTACAATATATATATATATATATATATATATATATATATATATATATATATATATATATATATGGAGGGAATGATAAGAGAGATGAATGAAAGGACATTTAGAGAAAGGGGTGCAGAGATTGAGTTTGGCAGCAAGGTATGGTGGTTAGTGGTATGCCTGTTTAAGGACGATACTGTTTTGTTTGCTTAGAGTGAAGAGGAGTTGCAGAAGGTTGTAAGTGATTTTTATGATGTTTAAAAATGTAAGCAACTGAATGTAAATGCAAGTAATGTAATGGTGTAAAAGTGTAGGCAGCCGAAGGTAAATGCAAATAATGTAATGGAGTTTGAAAGCATACAGTGAAAGTACAGATTTTGCAGATCCAGAGATTGAAAGAAGAATGTGTATAAAATATGTTTTGGATATAAGGAGGTAAAGAGTGGAACAGATGAGAGAATTTGAGTATTTAGGAGCTGTCTTTGGGTAAGTTTAGTGATATGGAAGAAGACTTAAGTAAGAGAACAGTAATGACAGAAGAATCATTGGGTCCAGTAATAGAATAATGAAGGGTAAAGGTATAACTATGGACATGAAGAGAGGGTTAAGGGGCAGCATAGGCCTCCCATCCCTAACCTATGAAGCTGAAACATGGAATAAGTCACAGAGGTCAAGAATGCAGGCTGTAGAAATGAACAATTTGAGAGGAGTATGTGGTAAGACTAGATGGAATGAAGAATGAAAATGAAAGGGTGCATGAGAAGTGGTTTGGTAGGGAATGAATTATGGAGTGGCAGAGTTGGTGAAATGTAATAATTTGAGGTGGTTTGAGCATGTGGAAAGAATGCAGGACTGGGAGTTACAAGGAAAGTGTATGATAGTACAATTAAAGAGGAACACCACCTGTGACATAGGAAAATTAGAGAGAGAGAATACTGGAGGGAGAGAAATGATGGAACAAATCATGGAATAGTGTATGCAAAGGAGGCGTGTACAGGTATGGATAAGTGGCGACTCTTTGGTCGTGTCCACCCCCTTGATGGGAGTTCCATGAGGGAATGGCCATCTCACATATAGATAGATTGCCAAAAATTTTGCAAAGAAAATGATGGTAAAACAAATAAATTGCAAAACATTAATAAAGAACATATAATATAAGAGAAAATTATACTGCAGGAGAGAACCAATAATACTATAGTGGATGAAACAAATTCTAGAATTAGCCAACACATGTATGGAACAGTGAAAAATTAAGTACAGTAGTAAGATAAGGGACAGTAATAATACGAGTGGATAAGAAATACAACCAATCAAGAGTGTGTTGGGTAACAAATGCAGAAAATATAGAAAATTAACATAAAAAGGGAATGAATTAAAAACAATAAAAGCAAAAGAATGCAAGATACAACAGAATACAATAAAAAGGAATAAATAAAGGAAATTGAAAATAAGTAATGAAGCTAAATATGTGAAAAAGACACTAAAGCATATGAAACTGATAAATCAACAAAAATATAGCAGAGGGGGAAAGATAAATAAGTGTAAAATACACTCTACTAGGCAGATGGTAACAAAACAAGCAAGGCTGGTCTAAAAGCAAATCATTCCCACTACCAGCACTGTGAGGCTAGGTATACCCAGGGGTAGTAAAAGAAAACTTAAAATGGTGTATATAAATGTAGAAAGACTTCTAATAAAATGAAATAAAGAGTAATAGAATAAGAATTATTGCAATTATTAAAAATTTCTAAAGGAATAAAATCAGATACCATATTTTCAGAGCTATTAATATTCAAAATGAAATTTACCAAGGACATGTTATCAGATTTACTATTTAAGGATAAAAAAAGACGAGGAAGGAATCTCGCCTTCTAATATGAAAACACAGAGTTCTGACATAATAATGATGGGCTGTCCTTCTTGAATACAAAGCATAATGGGAAAAGTAACTGTTCAAAGAAAATGTAAACCAGTTTTCATAAATTAAGAGGTGGTTTGGGAAGATAAAAAAGTCCAGAAAGGAAGCCAGCCCCTCAGAGGAGATAAAACACTGATAACTAACAGTAGCTAAATGGTTTTTGTGGAAGTGTAATTCTAAAATGGGAATTTAGAACAATGCTATGATCAAGTGATTGGGTGGAATCTGAAGTGTCAGAACCTAAAGGTTATTCACTGATTTTTAGCATGGAAAATATGTCTAAAAACCCAAGACTATACAAAATCATGCATTTTGACTTCCTGTAAAATATTCATCAATCAGTTTGCACTGGCACCATTGGCTAAAATTTTTCCAATGCCATGATTTCTTCCATTGTTGACTCCAAAACTATTTTAGCCATATTGTTAATAGGTGTAACAAATTGAGCACATCTCTTTTTCATTAAGTGACCAACACTCAGACACCAAAGAAGTTTGAAAATGTGACTCCTGTTGAAAGGAAGACCATGATAAAACACTTTTCTTTATCCTCTGTGGTTTGTTACTCTTTTGCATTTCCAAGTCCCAACTAGCATGCTATTTATGCCTAACATAAACATCTATTCTACCCATACATTAATGCGAGGTATGACCTTCATATGTAGAATACTTCATACAGCTGCTTTAGCTTTAACATCTACTGCTTCATTACTGCCGATGTCTGAGACACTAACACAGTTCTACACCATTATGCTTTAAGATGGTTTTACAAACATTCTGAACAATTGGATACATTAGGACATAGCATGATACTACTTGAAGTGCATTCTGGGATTTAAAGTACACTAAATTTCTTTCAATGGGAGTGATCCATTAAGTTAAGTGCAGGCTGAATTCCATTTAGTTCTCCACTAGAGAGAAGACTGTTTTGAGGGTTATGATATATGAGATCTTCAGTAAACATAGCAAAACATACATCTTCATCACATTTTGAGCTGTCACTAAATATTTCTATTCTGTTGTCATGAAAGGCATCATGCTGAAGGAGTTTACTTTTTGTTATTACAGAAGCAATGATACTTTTGACCGTATTTATCCAATCCCTACAAAATATTATCTCAGGAAACTTCCTGGGATAGAACCTGGCAAAATCTCTTCTTGAACTTCTACCACAATAATCAGTGACTTTCTTATTGTTTCCAATATCACAAGCAGCCTCACTAAGACCCAATAATATGCTGCTGCTGAATTCAGTTGTATTCCAATCCATGAGCATTAATGGCATTCTTTATCCTTACATTAAAATGCATAACATTAGATTTTTGTCAAATATCTCGGTCCTCTCAGCAGCATACACATACTTATATGTAGGGTCATATGAAGTACATTAAAACCTAAAGAGATTCCAAAAACCAAGTTCTTCATGTCTTTAATCTGACATTTTCCCATTATTACATGTTTATATCTACATTTCTCAACTCTCTTACACTCTTGTTAATTCATAAAATTGGACATATCTGTTTGGGTTAAGCTTTGAGGGTGCATATACTTACATTCTCATCCCAGACTGCAGAGGTAATATTTGTCATATCTGCAGTGAATTACTGGGCGAGTATATTCACATTCTTTCTTATTATCACATACTCTGACATCAAAAAATCCAAAGAAGAGTGTTCACATACATATTTTTTGGGGCTATCATACTTATCTTCATCAAAGTGCCTGTCTCATTGTAATTCTGACTGTTGTCATATTTGCTGGTGTCTTCATTTTCTTCCCTTTATTTTTTCCTGTCATTCTCTGACTTCATTCTTGTGATTTTATCTTTCGCACATTCATCATTTTCATCAGTGGTTTAATTTTGACTTTCATCTCACTCATCCACATTTTCTCCAACATGCTATTCACTACATTCATTTTCATTTCCTGTCTTCTCATCATCTATTTAGTTACTTTCATCCTTTTTATATCTTTTGTCTTTCATTTGTCTCACTTACATTTTCCCACAATTCTAATACCAATATCCATTCCCTCCACTCTCAATATTTTCATTGTCACTTCCTGTTCTATCTCAATTTCATCCTTTTCATC
>JAYMFT010059599.1:0-14956 GCA_038088735.1 Panulirus argus | reverse complement strand
TGTGTGTGTGTGTGTGTGTGTGTGTGTGTGTGTGTGTGTGTGTGTGTGTGTGTGTGTGTGTGTGTGTATGTATGTATATATTCAGCACCACATGAGGAGCGGTACCGTGAGAACTGTAGGCTGGCCAAGATGCTTCGTGGGGAGGAGACACCTCGCCCACATCATAAGACGGGAAGATCGGCTGATCACCACCCATAAAACACACAGAAAACCCGCCATCGCGCGTCTTACGTGCTGGAGGGCAGTGTGGTATAGCACTGCGTCGCCCCACCCGTACGGAACAACAGGTATATTTCTCAGGAGAACAAATATTGGCGGATCGTGTTTCATTCCTACTGGTCCGCCTGAACCTGTGGTGTTCTCCCCGCTGAGCGTTGTGTCCGGGGTCCAAGGAGGGTGTTCTTAGGGGTATCCCAGTATGTCTAGGATCCAGGCTGGCGTTCTCAGGGGGTCCCACATGTGTCAGGGGGTCCAGGGGGGTTCTGATGTGTGTGCCCCCGTGCATGGAGGATCCAGGGGGGTATTGTCAGTGGGTCCCCCGTATGTCTGCGGTTCATGATGGCGTTCTTAAGGATTACATGTATTTCCAGGAACCAAGCTGGCGTTCTCAGGGGTCCTTCCTTCGTCTGGGCAGCTTATTCATCCTTCACCCAAGCTTGGCAGGATCCTACCCAATCTTTGCTCACTCCCAGCCCAAAGTTTTCATGTGTCTCTTTTCTACTGACGTTGAGTAAATGTTATTGTCACGATGCCTGAGGGACGGGAAGGTTTTCAAGGTGTTCGCTGTTACGTCAAAGGAAACTACAATAACAGCTTTATGGAAGATGTTCACCTTTTATGTCCAGAGGAATATATGTGGAATTACCTATTTATAAACAAATGTTTTTACTGTGCGGGCAGTAGGGAGTTGCTCACTCGTGGGGCCCCATCTCATTAACTTTCTCTGCCATCGTACTTTTTTTCAGTTATGGTTGCTGTTCACATTCACAATTTCACCACTCACTTATATTCATCCGTTTCCCTTATACCATAAAAGCACTTCTGTACAAACATTTTGTGGTTAACGTGTGTTGTTTTTCTATGCTGCATGAGATTAAATGATAAGCTATCTAGTTAACGATAGTCGACGAAAGCTCTGTTTAGTTGTTAGAGGTTAACAAACGATTGCTGACACACATGAGGTCAACGAGACGCGATAAAAGTACACTATAAAATGAAAGTTTAACGTTGAACTGTCATGCTGAACGTGACCAAAGAGATTCTTTTTTTATGCAGTGTTCAACAAAGGAAGAGTTGCTCGACAAAGGAAGGATACAACAAAGAACTACTGGATGGAAATGGTCAACGGAATAGCGTTGAACTGTACGTGGTCAGCGAAATAATGTTGAGGAGCCTATAATCAACGAATGAACGTTCAGATTAACAAGGACGATGAAAGGTTGAGATACATCTTGTTAACGAACGGACGTTAGTGTAAACATGGTCATTGAAAGAATTTGAAGCTATGATTAACGAGGAAATGTTTTCGTAAACTAAACTTGCTAGCAAATAGATATTTGGATAGGCAGGGTCAACGTTGGAATAATGAGATCCATCTGATCAACGAAACGAAAGTGGGATAACCGTGGTCAATGAGGGAAATTTCCAAATATTCATAATCAACGAAGGAACACTGGGCAAAATATGACCTACGAAAACGTGCACCGGTTCGTGTTAGAATTCAAGAAATGACTACAGACGAGAGTCTTCTGTGGCCTTCGTCAAACAAGAGCTGAACGAACAAACGCTGTCTAAACACCTACTCCAAGATGACGGTGACAGCGCCACTCGGGAAAGCCCCACTCTTCCATCCTAGATAACTTGGGAAATTCGTCTGTATGAAGATACCTAAGGGGCCCCTTGGCCATGCTTACAGTAGGTCAGGAGCCGCTGCTTTATGCTGATGTGATCATCGGGAAGCCAGAAGCGTCATCGTGTGGACTTATTCCCATACTCTCTCTTTTTACCCTTAGATCATGGGCAATTTCCCGGCCTCATACGATCGCGAAGAAGCGCTCATCCCGATCTGCTCTGACTCGCTGGTCATGAGAGCTGATCCCATTAACCAAATCGCAAATGATCGTCCCTTGTCACCGAAGAAGACAAATGGGAGTTCAGAGTAGCCGGATGGGATCCAACCGTATAGTTCGAGTACCCGAAGGCGGTGAGACGTGCCATGCGTTCTTACGATTGACATCCCTCATGCTGTACTACTTAATCGGGTCGGCAGATCCCGTCAACTTAACGCAAATTGACGCAACTACGCATGATGGAGTGTAGCTTCTCTGGACACCCGCACATACTGGACTCAGAATGTATGATAAGACTGATGTATTAGGGAATACCTTTGCCCCGAAAGATGTGATTGACTATCAATTGGTGTCTACATGCGAGTACTCTACGAACAAGCATTCAGAATGGACTTAAACAATAATATTTTGGACTTAGGATCAATTGAATTCAATACATTTAGATCCATCTACCATTAAAAGATGAGACTGTGGGAGGCATCGAGGCTGAAGTCGGGGATGCATAGGACCTCTTCGGTGCCCTTCGCAAACAATAAGAGCACCATCAAGTGTCACACTGTCATTAGACTCAGATGCAGTGATCTCGTCCCAATCAAGAATACCTTTTGCAAAGACGGAAAACGCAACATAATGAAACACATCAGTTCCTAGATCAACTAGAATAGAAATGGAAAGAGAGATCACTCGCCCGTTTTCGACGTGAAAGAAGACAGACTGATGCTTTACTTGATGAAACAAAGGTCTTTGGTGCATGTGACGTCACCAGCGGCAGTAGAGGGCGCAGGTGGCAGCCAGCAGACCGGGCGGAAACAGTCCCGGGATACCCAGCTGTGGTCTGAGATTACCCAAGGACACATGTTTCTGTGATTCCCAGAGAGAGAAAGAGTGTGTGATAGTGTCCGGAGCCACAGCTGTCAGGTGTGGCCCCAGGTGGCTTCTCCTGCAGGTGTGGCCACAGATAGGTACTACTGCAGGTGTGGTCCTAGGTAGTTCCTCCAGCAGGCGTCGCACTGAGTGGGTGCTGGTGCATTTGTGGCCCCAGAAGGCTCCTCCTGCAGTTGTAGCCCCAGAAGGCTCCTCCTGCAGTTGTGGCCCCAGAAGGCTCCTCCTATAGGTGTGGCAACAGGTAGGCGCTACTGCAGAGGTAACCCGACACCCAGGCGGGGTGGTATGGTGGATAGAGGGAGAAATAAGAGAAAAGAAAGATGTTTTCAGACTTTTGGAGACAATGGAAAATCTGTTTTTAAAGAAAGTCAGACAGTAACTGTTAGGAAAGACATGAGGGGTTGAAATGTTCCAAAGCTTTGCGGTGCAGGGAAAGAAATAGATATCAAAAAGGCCCACCTTTGATATGCCAACCGCCACACGTTAATTATGGCACGCAGTTGCTTGTCGAGTATTACATAGTCTATATCATGGCGGGGGCACGCAAACAGCTAGTTCTCGGGAGCAGAAACCATAGAAATATCCAAAGAAGAGAGTTTAGGGTATGAGTTTCTATAACAAGCGAGGCATAGGGCAAGTAGGTCAAAATTCTAGGTCAGACTTGAGGAGTCTGTCCTTGACTCTATCTCGTAAGCAGAACTAGAACCTCCCCAGATGTAAGAGTTGTACTCCATATAAAGGATGACTTAATCCGTTGTATAATCGGATCAGTTGTTTAGAAGAAAAGAATATTGGCATCTGAATAGGTCTCCCTGTACACTAGAGACAGTTTTAGCTGTTTGTGCTATGTGGAGGTATCTACGATAGGTCAGATCTTACGGGGATAGCAGGTTTGTTTATCATGTTCAACGATGGAGTTACAGAAACATGAAAAGAGCTGGGGAAGTTGAGAAGGAGAGAGGGTTTTAGAGGCAGTCATCTTTACCAGATTCCGTGAGATCCACGGGAGAATTCTGTCCCGGTTCACAGAGGAAGTTGTGACATGACAAAACGCATCTCAAGCCGGAGACGATGGTCTGCATTCTGAGAAAGTGGAGCAATGCAGTGTTGAGTTGTCAGTATACGACTGCATCTGATTATCTGCATGTGTATAATATTTCACGAATCATATCGCCCCAAGACCTCCTTTTCTGTGCTACATTTAGTAGCAAGGGAAGAATAAACTCCTTGGAGTTAGTTCCCCCACAAGACTGTACTCCTTTTCTTTCACTGACGATGATACACCGCAGGTGACTTCACTCGAATATCTGTGATAATAATTCACACACACACACACATAACACAGTGAGCGCTTCGCTCTGCAACACATAAATCTCACACGCCCGGATCGTACCGTGGGCAGGGCATCCGGCTCACAGGCAATCCAGCAGTTCATCCTTTCCTCTGGGGATGGTCGATAAATGGGTACACAGTGTAAGCTAAGGAGGTCACTGTCACTTATACAGGAGGTATCCTGTGACAGGAGACTGAGGAAAGGATGAGGTCCTGTGGAGGAGTTGCCTCGACTCCCGACCAGTTGAGGGGAAAGTGGAGAAGGATGGTGCAACTTGAGAAGATTATGAGAGTAATTTAGGACGAGATCGAACGGCTTTCGTGGATGTGTGGTTTACAGGGCTGGTGAAGAAAGAGAAGTGTACCACAGGAATTCGCACGTGATCTTTAGTGTATATAGGAAATGTTACCTTGGGAGAGAGTTCGGCTGGTGACGGGGTAATTGGGATTATATTACTGGACGAAGAAGTTTTATGTGAAAACTTGTGATGAAAAAGAATCAACACTATTTACATACGTAAATTTCATGTGATCTAACACACCCTTGCAGGCTGGGAAAAAGAGGGATGTCTTACTTTAGAAAAGGTTCGTGTGGGGTAAAAATTTACCTGAGGAAAACTAGATACAATGGGTGTACCTGAGAGATAGTTTACGTTAACCAGTGACCTGGGAAGGGTAGGTACAGAAACTGGACGCAAAGTGTTCGACAGTATACTTAAAATATTTTCATACAAAAAAAAGTGAAAAGATAGGACAACAGCAAATGTAAAAACACAGAAATGTCAAACAAGAGAAAATAGCGCGGAGAAGGGAAAGGTAAATGGAGACAAAATGACCGACAAAGAGATAAAGATAAAAGTAGATCATTCTACCAATTGAAGCAGCAGTACCAGCGCGAGCTGTGGAAACTTTGACTTTAAATGATTAACGGTTTCGAACATTTTCGGACCAAAGGATGAGTCATATAACTGCCTCCTGATTGCTTATCAGCATCTTCATTTGTTTACTTTGATTGATTCCTTATTGTTCCTCAAAAAGTTGATTTCTGAAATGATTCCTCATACCTACAACAGCGAGAGCTGCCTATGGGACACATAACAACATTACTCATTTGTGAGGTTCAACTTCCCAGGATCGTACCTCATATCATTTTTATTGTGTGTGTCTGTTTACCTCACCTGCAGTGGATCATCTGACTCCATGTGATAGGCAGGCCTGCAGGCGAGTGCGTGTCAACAGATATGCCTGTGTATGTAAATGTATTGTGAAACGAGAAGAAAATGCATTGATAGGGTAAAAGGAATGAGGAAGGGAAATGAATGGACAAAGAGAAATACGCTGTCAGACTGGCAAAACGAGAGAGAAAGAGAGAAGAGAGTAGACAAATGAACAGACAGTGACAAAGAGGGAGAAAGAATGAAATGCAGATGCAAGAGGACATAGAGAGAGAGAGAGAGAGAGAGAGAGAGAGAGAGAGAGAGAGAGAGAGAGAGAGAGAGAGAGAGAATATGTTTAATTAGTATGATCTAAGATGACAGAGGGCTGTCCATACTGACTCCACACACCTGTGTCCTGAGGTATGGTCATGCACCACCCCACACTCCCTGAGGCTCCCTCCATAACCTCCCTCCCTCCCTGCTGCTGGCCCTTCCCAGCTCGGGTGTCGCTGCTAAACTTCCCCGAATTTCCTTCTTGATTGCCTTCTTCCGGTCCGTAATGGATGCCTGAAGCTTCTTTAAATTTAGGTGGGAGTCCAGTATACACACTCGATCATCATAGACCCAGATGTAAATTGCAAGGGTAAGTGTGGCTTACCGGCTTACCACATACGTCTTCAAGGGCAATGCAAGGATAAGAAGTGTATTAACGTAGAGAGTGAATCTGTGTCAGTAAAAGAATTGAATTGAATTCATGAATTCGCCAGCTGTGTGAGGTATTACCAAGCTCCTTAGACTTGAAGACTCAGAGAGAAAGATTCGGAAATTCTTTGATATGTTTAATTGTTTAGATGCGTACTTTTGATAAGTGAAACATTTTACGTCCAGCCCTTTTTTTCTACGTATGGTTAAGCCAGTCTTTGAATACTGAACTAGTCTGAGCGAGTGCTTTCACCTTGTTTTTAGAGGGACTTTAAAACCTTTTTAATACATCTATTTAACGTGTTAGTGAGCTTCAGATGGGTTAGCTTTACTCAGTGTGGTGCATCCAGATTTAGCTTGCTTTGTTATTCAGCTTTTACAATAATAAGATTTCAGAGCTATTCTTCAGCGTTGAAAAGCATTTGCATAGGTTTTTCCATGTATAATATACAATTCGTACTCAACTGTCTACATCATCTGACAGATTTTCCATACTACTTATCCCATTCAGTTTCATTAAATAAAAAGTGAATACATATTTGCTATTGAAAAGGAGATATTGCGTAAAACTAAAAATATTATTCATTTTTATTCACAAAAAATAAGTGACAATTGATACAAAAATATATGTTTCTTCTACACTACAACCATTTTGAGTAAGTCAAGTTCCTGTACGAATGTGATCATATGATCTTCAGGTAGAGGAGGAATGTAGCCAGCAGGCGCAACCCCCGAGCCTTCACCGGTACATTTCACCATCCTTCGCCACCAGCACCCTCATCCTTCTTTGGTCCTCAGCTGTCCCCGCCGCCCTAGGCATGGCGGGCACGTGTCCTAGGCTTCCGCTCCCCGGGTGTCGCCTAGGGACGTCTGTGGAGTAGTTGGTACATCGCCTGGTACACTGCCATCGTCTGCAGGCAGCAGAAAGAGACAGCAGGAGACCAGATGCGTTGATAGCACCATCAGACTGTAGCCCTCTGAAGGTCCAGGTCGCTCTGCCTCTGAGCTCGGTCTCAATGCTGTGAAGGACAAGAGAAATACGTTAGAATATTGCAGTTGCTGGTAATAAATCGATTAATCATGGTTCGTCTACAGCAAATGACAGGACTTAAAACATTCTATAAAACTAGGCAAAATCATTAGCAAATTTAACTTAGCATTAGTTGGTTCCATAACTTTAACCTCTTTGTACAGATCATACCCTTAACTTTTCATTTGGCGGTAGGTAGATTCGTTATACGTGTCAAGGCCAAGACTTACCGATAAGGGTGTGTCGGCGGGTGTCCTCGGCGTCAGGTACAGGTGCGAGGTCAGCGGGAGGAGGCCAGGTCATGCTGGTGCCTCATGTGGTAGTGGGCGCAGGGAGGGAGTTCCATAATAACGTGGCGAGTGTGGCACCTAGTCACTCTGTCAGCAGGTTCTCACTGTCCAAGCGCCCCAGCTGACTGGACGCTTCTTCGTCGCCTCCGGCACTACCTTAGCCGGAGGCGACGATGTTCACGTCACTTTTCACGAACTTTCAACGCAGTCCATGTCCTCCTCGGAGGACGAGTCTTCGTCGCTGGTGCCCAGGACATCCTCGAGATCGTAGATGTAGTCGATGACAGACTGAATCAGTTCAAGCTTCGTTACTGGACGATCCTTGGGACAGAGGGGAACCAGATGCTGCAGGCGTTCTAGGTACATAAGTACCTCAGCTCCCTCAGTCTTAGTTGGGGCCTTGTGAACCTTGCCTTCCATCACGCCCATGACGGCCTGCACAGGCGAAACACAGCGTTGAGCCCTCATCTTCATTCACTCGGCTTCGATATAGCACTGGTACTTCAAGACTTTCGCCCACAACGGGAGTAAGTAAATTGTAGTGCAACTGATGATTCCGCGGATATATATATACATCTGAGGCTAAGCTCCTCCCCCGTAGCAGCGCAGCCACTCGGAAGCGTCCCAGCCGGGTGTGCGGCGGGGTGCTAAGTGGGGAATTTAAGCTGTGGAATAAATTTATCATACTGTACAATATACTGGGATATATACGAGAGCCATTATCAGGAATGAGTGTATCTAAAGATATCTCTCAAAGGGCGCAATAGATTACCAAGAGATTAGATGGTATGATGTCATCAGCAAGAAGGCGCGCCAGACGACAACAGAGGCGGGGACCTGGGAATGCAGCTGGTGGTTGGGTGACGTCGGCGGTGTGCGTCAATACCGGTGGCCGTCCTGTCGCACATCTGGCCTCATCTGTCCACCTTGGCCAGGTTCCCACGGGCCTGTACAGCTGACCTGACCCGACCTGTCTGCCCTCCCCTGCCCACCCGTGACTCCTGTTGTCCACACAACCCGACTCCCCGCAGGACCTGCCCCACCCCTCTCAGCTTCCGCCTGGGTCAACATGAGACGCTAAGCCTCGCCTCGCCTCGCCTCGCCTCGCGCACGTAATGGTAAGTTATGCTTTAATCCTAAATTACGACATGCATCGCCATGAAGACGTTCTCATGACTGCCTGATTCTGTCATCATGCCATCAGCATGTCGGGTCTATAACGGTAACAGTTTTAGAAAGGACGTATTGTTTACACGAGCAAGGCAAAGCCTGCGCCTTCCTCCACCTCCCTTTCCCAGGCTGCCTCACCTTCCCGCGCCACTGCTATCAGCTTTCCTCACCTTCCCAGTAACTGTACGAGTTCGCTTCATCTTCTGGCACACTGTTGTCAATATGCTACGCCTGCCCAGCACTTTCCCTTTGTCTTAATTAGCTGATGAACACTGGCCCACTCTCTCTCCCTCTCTCTCTCCCCTTAATTTGACCCATCCTTCACTTCGTGTGCACTCCCCGCGCTTACCGTGAAAACACCCCACTCAGCCTCATTTCTCTTACACGCAAACGTTTCCCTTGCAGTCCCCACGCTCCCAACCTCCTTCTCCGTCCCCTCATACATTTATCCTGCCCCCTCACACACTCCATACACACGTGGTCTTCCCAACACTCTCCATATGCAGCCTGTCTTCCCCCACATTCCCCATATACAGCCTGGCTTCCCCCACACTCTCAACACAGCAGTATACACCCTACCCTGACAATGGACTTATTAAGCAGAAACCTTGAAGTTTACGTAGCAAAGGATCAACATGCTCTGCTCCAGGGTGGTCTTTCGAGGGAGTTGTTGTGTACAACACACTCTTAGATGTTCCAAGAAAAAGCTGTTTCGAATGTTGTCGCATGAGATGAGTCTCACTGGTTTATACGTTAACTTTTCTGTACCTGATTTTTTTTTTTCTTCGTGTCAACTCCATTTTGTGATCTCAATAGAACTAGGAGTTTTATTTTACATTTGTGTATATTAATATTTAATCCTCCAGAAAATAGTAATGCCAGAATGTACGCTGTTCGTCTCTATTTTATTAAACGTTTCTCACGGGCCTTAAGTACAAGCTTTAAGTCATGACAATTTGGTAGTAAAACGACCTGTTACGTACACGACCTTCCGAACTAACGGGTCTCTTGAGGCGGTGTGGATGGATGGATCCCACACACGTCGAAGCCGTGCCTGTCTCCGGGTAGGCCTAGATAGGCCTAAACTCTCCCACGATACGACAGTAAGGGTCCCACACCCCCTTACCCCTTATCCCCTCGCCCTCCCTCCCTCCCTTCCTCCTCCTCCTCCCCTTACCCACCAGCACCACTAAAACAGGTGTCGAGTGGTCAGGCTGGAATGCCATTCATGGCGGCAGGACAGCCGGAACACCTGCGTGGGCGTCATTTGTTTAAGGGCGGCCACAGGTAATTATGGCGACAAAGGAAGCCCACATAACTCCCCCTCCCCCTCCCTCCCTCCCACCCCGGTCCCCAAATGTTATCGCCAAGTCCCCTGCTTGCCGTCAGACCACACTCCCGGCTCTCATGGCCGATGTTGATGGGAATCAACGGAATGTGAAAAAGAGAAAGGTGGACCTACGAAAATAACACAAAGATATTTCTCAGAAAAAGAGAGAGGAAGAGAGTACCTGCGACAAGGATTAGTGCGTAGTGCTCGCCGCTTTTTGGATGACGTTTCTGTGGACCGTCAGTCCTCTACTTGCTTGAAAGAGAGAGCGAGGAAGGAGGATTTTATAAGCAATGAACTTGACTACATCCTCCCTATCATTCAGAGACACCTCGTCCATGTTTGAGCAGCTAGGAACATTTGTAAGTGTTCTGGGATGTTGATATGAACACTCCCAGGGCGTTTCTGGGGAAGAGGCTCTTTTCAGCACATCCCAGGGGGTATTTCAGGGGGACGTGATTATGAACAATCTCTGAGGTTGTTCCAGGGAGAATCATGTACTGGTTGGTTCCCCTAGCATGGATGTTGAAAGTATTACGAATACAAAGTATGGGTTGCTCCAGGAGGTCGGTATAAATACGGTGTGAATTTCTGATGAGATTTTGTGAGGTGTCAAGCTGCACTTACGGTACACTTTCGGTGTTCCTAAGATAACTATCTGCAAACACTCGCTTGGGTGATCTTGACGTGTATCGTGATAGCACCCCTGGGGGGACTGGAGATGTTATCACGGGCTTGAAGTGTAGAGTGGAAACGTAATGTCGAGGCAAAAAAAAAAAAAGGTTGTGTTTTGTGCTGAGATATTCAGACTGAAGATTGTGATTACCCCAAGACACCTGCTATCTCATTGTCGATTGGGACACCTGCCACCTTAATGTCGAGTGATACACCTGCTCTCCTAGTATCGAGGGAGGCATCTGCTGCTATTTCAGTGCCGAGTCAGTTATCCGAATCGGTCGAGTGAGGCGCATGCTTTATCCCAAGGTCGTGTGAGAAACCTGCTATCCCTGTGTCGAGCTAGACATCTGGCGAACCAGCATCTTTATTGTTTCGTGTCTCTTTTTTTTTTCCGAGAATAACAATGTTTCAGAATTTTCTGTACATGAAATAGAGAGAGAGAGCGAGAGAGAGAGAGAGAGAGAGAGAGAGAGGGTAGGACAAGGTTTTGTCATGCTGTTGCCAGAAGCATGGCGGAGGGGGACGAGGTTCCCCTGGCCGTCCAGGGTAATGACAGGGTCACTAATGGTACTGCCACAGCAGTACAGGCGTGGGAAGTGTCCACTGCTGGCTGGCTGACTGACAACCCAGGGAGATTCCCACACTTTCCGTGGTGGTCCCTGGCAGGACTGGTACGGGGGTGACGAGGACTGGCGGTTGAGGGGGAGGTCTGGTGGTGGGCTGGAGGGGGGGATTGGTTTAGCATGGGGCAGGATACTATAGGGTCTTCACGCAGGGGCAGGAGGGCTGGCAGCGTAATTACCCAGCTCTTCGAGGCGACCTTGGATGGGTACTGGGAAAACCAGTAGGGGAGCTGAGAGAAGTAGTAGGGCGCGGGGAAAACCACGAGGACTCTCAG
The DNA here is from genome assembly GCA_038088735.1 of Panulirus argus. NCBI lineage: Eukaryota > Metazoa > Arthropoda > Malacostraca > Decapoda > Palinuridae > Panulirus > Panulirus argus. Next base: position 3,415 of record JAYMFT010059599.1, on the reverse strand, counting down.
AAGAGCAGTATGATGCTGGGAAAGCCACTGGGGCCCAGCGAAAGCCAGAAGGGCCTAGGGAAAGCCACGAGGGTCCAATGAAAGCCAGAGGGGCCCAGGAAAAGCCACGGGGGCTCAGGGAAAGCCAGCATGGCCCTGAGAGGAGCAGTAAGACGCGAGGAAAGCCAGAAGGATGCTGGGAAGGAGAGATTGCTCTAGGGAGAGTCGGGATTTGCTCATGAGTGTGTTTATTTACTTGTACTTGAGGGCTGTAGACTGTTGTGAGCACTGCTTTCCTTGTAAGAAGCAGTGAGCTTGTGAGTACTTTAGTCGCCATTCGTTAAGTTTCTAAGGAATGGTTTATCACAGTGTGTGATGAGTATCAACAGAACATGGAAAGAAATATGACTCTTAGCTAGTAGGTTTTGTAATAATGATTCCAAAAGGAAGATAGGACCTCAGAGCACTGAGTTATTGATACTGTTACAGTTACTGATATATACAGGGGGGAGGGGGAGTTATGCGGATTTATGAAACGCTGTCAAAGAATGGGTTATACTCTATACTGTTTGCACAACTGTATGGGAGGGTTAGTTTTGATCGTTGGAAAGCTACATGAATGGGTAATGGGTGAGCATGGGGCCCGAACTTAGTCAGTCAGTATGCAGGGGGCGAGGGATTCTTACTGGACTAGCGCTAGTTTAACCAACTGATAAGGTATAGCGACCAGCTTTACCGGGCCGACAAAGAGAAATATTTTATGTACAGTACCACCAAAATTACCTGTTGTAGAATGGTAAACTAAATGAATTATGTAAACGTAATTCAACCCCTTGAGGACTATAGTACGACCCTTAATCACGACGGTAATACCCTTGAGCACGACCCTGGATCACAGCAATACGACCCTTTTGCACTAGGATACGGCCCTTGTGCATATTGGCCTGGCCTTTGTCCTGACCATCATACTCATGGGTCGTACCGTCGTGCTCAAAGGGCTAAGGATCATTATGATGGTCGTTCATGAGCAAGTAATGCCATTATGGGATTGGCCCTGAGCTCATAAGAAGTCGGACGAATTCACATTGACTTCGTGTTTTTGTGTGTGTGATTACTATTTGATTACAATTTGTGTTTTACCGGGGGGAGAGTTTTACATTTGTGTTTTGTGTTGCCCCGTCTTCTTAACCCTGTACTTATGTACCATGTCTTTACTCCTGTGTATGTATACACACGCACACCTAGCTTATGCCAGGTGAGTGTGTGTATGTATGTGTGTGGCCCACAGGTAGGGGGCCTACACTAAACCATCTATACCAGCTTCCAGGTTCTTTAATCAACAATAAACTCATTATTTCAGGTTGTAGAAAAAAAAAGAGTCTGATTATTTAAGCGTTTTCTTTTTGCATAAAATAACTATATGTATTCCAAGGGAATCTTCTTTTACCGGGTAATGTGGGGTGTGCGGAGGGCAGGTGGTCAGCGGGCACCAACAGGCAAGGTAATTACTGGAATATTTCACAAGCGTTGATTACGTAAATCGTGAAACCATTCACGGAAATTCGATTAGCCACCAATAAAGCACAGTGAACTGTAATCTAGACAAAGCATAGGAAGCAGGAATTGAGTCTATATCGTTGTTCGTAGATAGACATAAATCCTGCGATTCTGCTAGGGTTATAAATAGATGTTCATGGGTAGAGAGATAGTGTTAGTGGACAGAGATATGTCATTTGATTATAAACACACCTATTTTCACCCTGATTCCATAAGCTGTCAGTGTAAACAATACTCTCTCAAAGACAGTGTAAATGGTGCAGATGAAGTATATGAATTCCATCAAAGGAACAGAAATGGATAAAAGTAATTAAGAAAACAGCGTTCAGTGAAGATGGATCATGAAGATGGAATATCTTATGATTTTATTAAGTTCTTCTATACGGTTTGTCTTTCGTCTTGTGCCGGACGAGCCCTGCCCAGTGTTGAGTGTGTGAAACAATACGCGTCTGGGATTTCCTTTCTCTCTTCCAGAGTGAAACGGCTTCTGAAGATATCTGTTCATAACCCACACACACACACACACATGTATTTAGGTGGGGCTGTTCAGGCAGATCTCAGTGGGCTTAAAACCCACAGGAAGCGTCGGCTGGCTTCCCATCATTGCCTCCCCTCTATTGTTTTCCATTGATCAATAGTTTCGGGGAGAGAGCTAGGGGTCTGGAGCCCCTATTATCCACCCCCTCCACACGTCCCCCTGGCGGCTGGACATTCCCACGGGAGCGGTAGCCCGCACCAGCTGGCCTGCCACACGGGTATCGATCCCAGGGCCAACGGTTCCTTTCCTCCCCGCCGAGCCAGCGGTGGTCCCTCCCTCCCTCTCACGTCTGTTCCCTCCCCGCGTGTCCCATGGCCTCACATGGGACACGCATGACCTCGCCAGAAGCAGGTCCTAACCTGGGAAAATTAGTTCGGAGATTTTCTTTTTACTTTTATCGGAGTTTTGGCCATGTTCCGTTTATAATGTTTGTATTACGTCTCGTTTGTACGGTCAGGTCACAGTTTGTCGCAGTATACTGGACCTGTACATTTCTCGTACGTCGGGAAATATCATCAGCCTCTTAAGCACGGCCGTACCATCCAGGGGCATGATAAGGCAAGCTATCATGCTGCAGAGTCGCGCCGTCGTGGGTCCTTATTTGTTATAGTTGATTTATGTCTTTTTCATAATGAAGGTCGTGAGATCTGTACATTCCCATTTTTTGTCTAAGAACACAGAGGATTGTAACCACCAATTTCTCAAGGACCGAGACACAAAGGTTCCCAACACCCGTGGCGTCTAAGAGCAACCACATGGAAAGCGCTCCGGTGGGTGAGGGAGTTGGTCTCCCTGTCCCACATATCGTGTTGCCTGCTTCAGATCGAGTTTTTAATCAGTTTCATCGGTAGATCTGCCCTGCCACGTGTTGTGTGGTGAGGACAGGCATTCGACTTACTTGCGCGTATGGTGTTAAGCAAGTATTGGTGAGTATCAGTCAAGTTACATACGTGGGCTGAGGGCCTCATGGAATTTATTGGGTAGATAGGGACATTCACACTTCCTCCCTCACTCGAATCCTTCCAAACTCCCTCCTCATAGCTCCCTCTCCTGTCTCCATTTACAGCGTAGGATAATTTCGTCAAAGACCATCAGGTCAGGTCCTCTGTTATCTGTCTTTCTCGTGTACTTCCTTCCCCCCCCCCACCCAGCCTGGCATCCTTCCTCTCCCCTCTCCCACCCCGCCCTACTCCCCTCCTCACACATCCTTCCTGACCTCCCACCTGCCTCCTGCTCTGCCTTTCCTGTTGTACCGGTTAAAAAGTCTGTTCTCTCTCTCTCTTTCTCTCTCTCTCTCACTCTCTCTCTCTCTCTCTCTCTCTCTCTCTCTCTCTCTCTCTC
>JAYMFT010059588.1:0-14957 GCA_038088735.1 Panulirus argus | reverse complement strand
ATATATATATATATATATATATATATATATATATATATATACCCTAGCCTGAGTCAGGTACCCATTTTATCGACCAAATTCTAGGGATGTATGAACAGCTGGTGGGTTGACACTGCACTGACTGCCGCCACCAGGATTCGAACCTATGCTCTCGACCCTGGGTAGCCCGTGAGTGAGTCACGGCCAGGAATCCTAACCGTTACACCACGGGAGTTTGGAAGTGTGTGTGAAAGAGAGAGTGTGAGACTGAGTGTGTATACAAGCAAGGGTTGAGGGACATTAGTTGGGATGTAAGTTTAAATGGAGAAAAACTGGAGGAAGTGAAGTGCTTTACATACTTGAGTGGACATGGTAGGGAATGGAACCATGGAAGCAAAAGTGAGTCATAAGGACGTAGGTTCTGGGGGCGTTGAAGAATATGTGGATAGAGAAATAGTTATATGGGAGGGCAAAAATGGGTATGTTTGAAGGTATAGTAGTCTCAAAAATTTAAATGAATACTAGGCAATGGATATAGATAAGGCTGTGCGGAGGAAGGTGGTTGTGTCAGAAAGGAAATGTGTGAGGACAATATGTGGTGTGAGGTGGTTTGATCAAGTAAGTAATATAAGGGTAAGAGAGATGCGTGGTAATAAAAGTGGTAATAAAAACAGTGTAGTTGAGAGCAGAAGAGGTGTGGTGTTGACATATTTGGACATTTAAACAGAATGAGTGAGGAAAGTTTGACAAAGAGGATATGCTATCAAGAGGTGGTGGGAACAAGGAGAACAGGAGACCAAATTGAAGATAGAAGGATGGAGTGAAAAATATTTTGAGTGATCGGGGCCTGAGCATGCAGGAGGGTAAAAGGCGTTCATAGGTGAGGGAAATAGAACGATGTGGTATACTGGGGTCGACGTGTCGTCAATGGACTGAACCAGGTCATGTGAAGCGTCTGGGGAAAACCATGGAAAGGTCTGTGGGGACTGGATGTGGATAGGGAGCTGCAGTTTCGGTGCATTACACACGACAGCTAGAGAATGGATGTGAGCGGATGTGGCCTTTCTTCGTCTCTTCCTGGCGTTACCTCGCTAAAGTGGGAAATGGCGATCAAGTATGAGAAAAACAGAATATTTATGTGTGTATATATATATATATATATATATATATATATATATTATATCCCTGGGATAAGGGAGAGAGAATACTTCCCACATATTCCCTGCATGTCGCAGAAGGCGACTAAAAGGGGATGGAGTGGGGGCTGGAAATCCTCCCCTCCTGTTTTCACTTTTCCAAAAGAAGGAACAGAGAAGTGGGCCAAGTGAGAAATTTTCGCCTCTAAGGCTCAGTCCTCTGTTCTTGACGCTACCTCGCAAATGCAGGAAATGGCGAATATGTATAAAATAATTTTACTTACTACTCAAAATTACCCTGCAGCTCAGCATATAGACACACACACACATCACAGTACTTTACAAAGTGTGGTCCTGGCCGGCGGACGTGGCCAGCTTCCCGAGTGCTGTTGGAGTCTCAAAAGGACATAAGGGACCGCTGAGATCAGAATGGTAAGGTATATATATATATATATATATATATATATATATATATATATATATGCACACACACCGCAGTTTATAACCCAGCCTCCTGTTACCGAACTCCACTGTTTTTGGTTACACCACAAGTAAAAAAAAAAAACTTCATCAAGGCTTTACACTGTCAACATATCAGTTGAACTGTGCACAAACTCACTGAAGAACTCATTCCATAGGAGTCCATCCTTTCCCTGTTACTGATGGCAGTGCAGTTTTGTTGCTGTAAGAGTCCATGGAGAAGAGATCCGTCACTTTCATAAAGACAATAATAATTATAATAATACAAGATGAACCCCATGTAAGCCAGGTACCTATCTGTAGACCATCCCCGAGGGAGAAATAAACAGCTGTGTCGGCTTCGGGCTGACTGCCGTTCTCAGGATCTAATCTTAGGCAGGTTCGTGCTTCAGCATCCAAGCCCCAAGGAGGAGAACGAACAACCGAGTTGGCTCTGAGCTCAGAATTTGAACCCAGGTGGACCCATGCATGAGTCTTGGTCAGTAATGCCAACTACTACGCTACAGAGAGCCATTAGCCAATACTTGGACTCCTTACCCTCCACCACTGCTTCCAGCAAAACCACTTAGAGTAATTCTGCCACTTTATAACCACTCTCTAATGAAACACTGACAAGTCACCATTACTTGTATCACTTATCTCTGTTCACCACTTACATCTTTAATCTTTATAACACTAATCACACATGTCCGTCATCAACAGTTTTCCATTGCTTACCTCTAACAATCACATCAAAATAAGCCCCTTTTCTGTTTCTCGTTCCTTGACTGGGGCTATTGTGAGCGATGTAAACACCAATATGGCCGAGCTGGGCTGAGGAGTTGGTCATGGGAAAGAGTTGACTATTTGTGGCCGACCAATCGTCCGGTAATCTCCTAACGTACAGCCGTTCAGGCCACCTACCGTATTTCTTGACCAGGGTGATGTTCATCTTGTCTCCCTTGCTGAGCCTTACAGTGGGTGTTGGAGACTGGTAATCAGCTGCAGGAAATTCAAGCAGGTATGAGATCTAAATGATTGCTGAATAACCTGCAGAGTTGGAGAGAGAGAGAGAGAGTTACATCGTAGGTTAAAGCAGTATAGACATGGAAATGCAGACAGTGTTAAACTATCATCTATTTGCTGCTTACATATGTAGTGTTTAATTAGGTGGTAATATTTGTTATGTAAACTTTCCTTGACACATAATGTCACCACATATGCTTCATTGGTATTTTATGCAGCACTGGTCACTCATGGGAAGACCATCACTTCCACTTAAAAAAAAAAAAGAGCAGTGTCGATTTTGTCGTTGATGCAACTTTACACGTTTGCGAAGTTAATGTGTACCTAAAGTGTCTGGCAACATCTGAACAGCCTCCCCCTGAGATATATATGTTCAGGGGTGATAAGTTCAGTGTTCGGAATGGTTGGATTTGTTGGATAGATTAGGTTACAAATTAACTGTGTATATGTTTGTACTTGGTAATGTTGATCCCATGGGAATACATGGACATACATGGGGAAAGTAGAAAGCAGGAGGCCTGTTGGTCTATAACAAAGTTATCCAGAAAAGGTACCTACCTTTCTGTTAGGAATCTTTTTTTTTTTTTCTGTCTTATCATTTGTACCTAATTTCTTTGAAAAAAATGTCCAGTTGTTTACCTGAATGTCTGAATTATGCTTTCATGTGCCACATTATGAGATAATCTCTTCCTGTGCTAGCGAAGTAACTCCCTCTTCTGTATTATATCTTTCTCCCACGAGTTCCAGTCCAAAATTTCTGGTTACCTGTTGTGCTTGCGTGTAGTTGATACATATTTCTGGCTGATTTTGTTAAATTTTTAATATTTAAACACTTCTATAAGACAGCCTCTTTGTCTTCATATTCTAAATAAAATGAATTCGGTCTTTTCTTGTACAGCTTATTCTGCAATCCCTGTATTTATCAAGTAGTTCTTTAGACTCACTTAAGCTTATCTTCGTCCACTCTTCTAATTCTGAGATCAAAACTGCACAGCTTGTTCATATGGCGTGACCACTGAATTATACTCAGGGTGTATTGTTTCTGGGGTTGTTTTGCATACCCAAGATTGTTAATAATAACCATCCCAAGATCCATCTATTCAGCTACCTGTGATAAGGATTTAACAAAAATTTTTCATTCATTCTTGTGGGTCATATTACCGATATGCATAACTTTGCACTTTATCACAACAGATTACTTTGCCATGTCTCTGACCGGTAAGATAACTCGTCAGGACAATTTTGTAGGCAGTTACAGTCGTCTTCAAATGTTGCCTTTCGCCCTAGTTTTTCACTGCCAGAATACATCGAGATTTTTGCTGTTCATCCTGTCTCTAGAACACTAATAAAGATTATGAAGGTACCCCACTTTTTAATCCCAGGCAATTTGAAGTTTTACTATCTAACAGAACCTGCAATTTTCTGTTTGAAAGCTATTTCCGAATCCAGTCCTATGATTCAAAAGAAAAGGAATACAAAGAAATCTAAACAGTAACAGACCAGTGGGTCCTTTTGAGGCTGTTTATGATCGTAGAAGATATCAGAAACTCACAGTTAGTGTGGCAAAAGTTAGAGTACAGATAATTCAAAGAGAATAACCTGCAAATTGTCATTGTGACTAAGAAGGCACAAATCATGTAAGTCGTGGACTTAAAATATCTATTAAGTTTATTCTTAAACGTATCTATCGTACTGCCTTCATCCACTCTAACTAGCAAATCGTTTTACGTGTTAACATTCAGGTTAACAAAAAAGTTCTTTGACTCTAGGTAAAGTGTTTGCCCACGAGTTTGTATACATTACTACGAGTACAATCAGACGAGTCAAGTCATAGGTAACTTGACAGATCAAGATTATCAAAGCCTCTGATCATTTTCATTACTTGTATTAAATCACCTTTTAACCTCCTCTTTTCTAAGGTAAATGGATTAAAGTCGTTTAATCTAATCTCATGGGGCTTGTTTCTTAGCACGAGAATTATCTTGGTAATTCAACACTACCCTCTCTCCGCTCTATGAGTCTTTTTTTCTTCAGGTTGGGTGACCCAAACTGAACACAGTATTCAAGATGGGAACAAAGTAATGAACAGGAAAGAGTAAGGATGATTTCCTCGGACTTAAACTCGAAGGCCCTACCAAACAAGCCAAGAATTTTGTTCGCTCTTCACTGCTTCTGTGCACTGCTTACTTGGTTTTAGGTAACCAGAGATTATTACGCCCAATTCTTTTTCCTCATTTACCAATTGCAGTTCAACAGAATTTATACTGTAACTTGTCTTTTCGTTTTCACTACCTATATGTAAAACTTTGCACTTATCGTTATCAAAAGTTATTTGCCATCTATGCGCCCAGTCCATCGGTTTGTCTGGGTTAGTATGAAGCTCTAAACGTTCAAGCTCATTTGTTGATTTACTTCCCAGTTTTGTATCATTAGCGAGTTTAGATATCTTGCAAATAGCCCATTATCAATATCAGTAATATATATGAGAAAGAGAACCGGTCCCCAAGACTGATCCCTGTGGCACGCCACTTGTTACGTGCTACCATTCAGAGGCTTGACCTTTAATCACTAAGTTTTGTTTAGGCCAGTTAACCAGTTTCCTGTCCACCGAAGTACAACCTCATCAGTGCCATGCGACTTCAGTATTTGCTCGTAACGTTTCATGCAGAATCTTGTCGAATGCTTTATGAAAGGCTGGACAGATAACATCAACTGCTTTATTTCCGTCATACATGTTGACTATATCATAAGAATCTAGCAGATTTGCGAGACATGAGCGATTTCGTAGAAAACATGCTCAGAATCGTTTGTTAGGCGATGGTCCTTTAAATGATTTACACGTCTATACCGAATGATGTTTCCATAATCTTTATTCAACAACAGACGTTGAGCTAATTGGACGATAAGCTCCGGGCAGTGACTTATCACCTTTTTTGAATATCAGTGTTACATTGACAAACTTCCAATCATCAGGAACTTTTCCCGTAGCAACTGACTTTGTGAAAAAGGCAGTCGAGGGTGTAATTATCTTAATTCTTGCCTCTTTCATTGACCTCGGATAAATCTTATCAGGACCTGCCGTTTTATGCATTTTTATTTCCTTTATTGCTGATAGTATGTCTTCAGCTTTTAATCGATTTGTTGAACCTACTCCTGTCTTATTAGTGGGACGTGGGTTTTGTCTTTAGTCCTGGATGCAAATGCAAAAAAAAAAAAACATTTTAAAATTTTTGCTACGGCTTCATTGTCTTGAACCAAGTCATCTTTCTCCGTAATTAACGAACCAGTTGACTGAGTAATGACTCTCTTGCGTCTAACATAAATGTGAGACTTCTTTGGGTTTCTTTTGCTCTTTTCAGCAACATACACTCCTTACTGATATTTAATTTGCTGTTTAACTTTCTCACTTTATGCAAATTTATATAACTTACTCTACTTTGTTGGTTACTGATCTGAGTTTCTTATGAGCTACTCTCTTAGGGAACAGGAACTTTTTCATTTCATCGTTCCACCGCCTTGGCTTCGTTTTCCAAACACCGTCTACCACGCATTGACACGTATGTTCCCTCTGGTGCTTTACTGAAGCTTTTCTACTAAGGTACGTTCATGTCGCTTTCGTTGACTATGTTACCCCAGGTCTGCTTGTCAAGAGCAATACCAAAACCATAAAAATTTGCACGTTTAAAATCGGGTAAATCTTCGCGACTATCAGGCTGACCAACATTTCATGCAGTGTTTAGAGGGACCTCAAAAGAAATTTATATATGATCAATTGTACCAAACTTTTCTCCAACTTCAACAAGATCCTCATTTGTAGCTAGAACTAAATCTAATATATTCTGATATTCGTAACATATCATTAGACCCGACTTTTATTAAGAATCTTTGTGGTACTAATCAAGGGCTTTCTGAAAGTTAGAGGGACACTAAATGAGATGGGATTCTCGAGTTCCAGCTCCTGTGAACCCAGGTCCACCGAGAGCGCTGGTATACTGGGGCAAAATCTCTGGCGCTAAGAAGAGGAAGATGAACTCTAAATTCATAAGTGTAATAACTAATCAAATAACATGTATTGTTGGTCTATATGAAAAAAATCTTACACAGTAAGTTCAGGTTTATAGTGTTTGGACTCACTATGGATCAAGGCAAGAGGAATCACACACAACTGATCCAATCGTGAAGTTCTATTACGGGAAATCAAGAAAAGTGTGTGACACACATATTGTTAGGGTTAAGGATTTGTTTTGACACACATTGAGTTCGAGCCAAGGGAGGGCATCAGTTCTGCACTTATTAACAGTACTCACAACTTGGGTGTTGGACGATAGCCAGAACATCTGTGGCACTGTTTCTTCCACGGCAACGAAATGCATGCAAGTTCCCAAAATCATACCTGGCCATCAGCACGAGTTTTGTTCCATCATCTTTCACTGAAACTAAACATATGCAACATAAGTAATTTAATGTTTCATGTTAAACCTCATGAATATATTATGAAGAATTAAAAAAACATAACAAAATCATCAAAATATATTCCCTCTAACGAAATGTTACTAAATCTACCAGTAAGAATTGTCTTAAGGCTGATTACTTCGGCACATTGATATCTAGCAGCCCAAAGACTACATGACATTGAAATGCTAAAACACGTTGAGGTCCATCGGCAACATCTGTGGTTTTGTTCCTGGAAGATCCCGTGGTGGGAAACACTGCGTTTAGCAGGGGACTAAACTTATGGAAAATAGAGGAGTAGAAGGAGTGACCCTTGCGTGACACACCCAAAGTCCAGTATCACTCACTTCAGGGTTAAAAACAAACATGTTATACTTCAAAAACACAATCAGATTTATGCTGACAGGCTATATCTAAGGGGAAAAGCAGTAAAAGTTTTAAAGTTATCAAAAGTTTGTACAGTATAGACATCACTTATGGGGTCCAAAATGCAAACAGTCATTAGTTACAAAGTTCAGCGCACATAAAATGTAGGCGATAAGGCCTGGGTAATGCAGTTACATTATTTCACTCAAGCATTGTGGCGCGCCCCTTCATGCCACCTCTACAAATCCTTACCCCAGCCTCCTTAAGGTAATGATCAGACATCCCGCCAGTTGCGTCTCTTAGCACATTCATGTCCAAAAGTCTCTCTTTTACACGCCTATCAATCAATATCTAATCCACTAACGCCAGCTGACTGTCTTCCCTACTCACATACGTATGCTTATGTATGTCTCTTTTTAAACCATGTATTCCCAATCAGCAGTCAATTTTCAGCACAGCACTCCACGAGCTGTTCATTTCTGTTCTTGCTGAAAACCCCATGCCCCTCTCATACCCATAATTGCCACATTACTCACATTTGCATTTAAATCACCCATCACTAATACCCCGAACTCATGCAACAAAACGGCTGACACACTCACATAGGTGCTCCCAAAACACTTGTCTTTCTTCATGTCCTTCTTTTGGTCAGGTGTATAAGCACTAATAATCATCCATCTCCCGTAATCCACTTTCATTTTTACCCACACATGTCTGGAACTCGCTTCCTTACACTCACATATTCCCACAACTGCTTCTGGAATAGTGCTACCCTATCCTTAGCTCTCGCCTCCATACCACCCCAATTACCTTTATGACATTTCCAAACCGTTCTTCCTTTTTACCCTTTACTTTTGTTTTCAGTTTTTACTGTTTCATGCTACAGCATGTAGTGTGCAGACGTTCGTGCCGTTGCACGTATAAACAATTGCGTCAAATACTTATTCAGTCTTCTTTGTCCTCTCTAGAATATCAAAGATGTGGTTACAAGGTGTGGGAGGGGAGGAGAGACTGGGTATGCACAGAGTGCTGTTACCTGAAAGAAAATCGACAACGGTAAACACTCTCCGTTTAGGAAGTCTGCACCATTCTTTACAGTATATCAAAAAGTTTGTTTGGAATTTACTGATATGAAGACATATATTTACCAAAAATGGGATTATGCAACTATCATTCCTAGGGCGTGTCTGACTGTAACTTGGAGACAGTGTACGATACCAGGAGGTAACTTGTCAACAGCATACAATGCAACAAGCCAGGGCAATGACATCTTACCTGACTGACTTATGACTTGCAAAGAAATATATTGTATTTGTTTTCTTGCGTTGCAAGAGTGGACATGCCAGAGAGTAGACAGCTTCTTCCTAACATTTTGCTTTCTGGCTACTTCTTTTACCACTTGGCACATCCACCGCAAACACAACGTAGCTAGATAATGCCTCCTGAATGATAGTGCCCTCACGAATATGATTTTCTCATCTTTTATGTTCCTCACATGCAACACTGTTAGAAAATATGTTAATTTTATCTTTAGCTTACTATGGATTTTGGAGAAACATTCTCTATGGCATCAAGGAACCTAACTCAACTGAATGGATTTTTTTTATTTTCTAGTTAACTCCCATTGTTTTCAAGAGATAAAAGATTTCCTAATGAGGCAGGAATGGGATTCTTCACTCGGTGAAAAACAGTAGTGATCAGTAACAATAACCTCTAAAAAGATCGCTTTCTTCGTATCTCCATGAAAGTATGTCGTTTTTGGAGAATACGGTTTCTTGATCCTGGGCAAGGCACGACAGATGGAGAAGGTCATCTTTGCTGGAGTAGGATGTGTGGACAAGCAACACATCTCCACGCACATCTGAAGAGAAGCAACACATTACACGTTCAAAGTAACACCGGTGAGCAACATGATCATACAACACAAACATAACACTACATAAGGAAAGGTGACACGTGCCACTATATAAAAAAGTCACAAACAACTGTGTGAAGAATTATATTGCACGCCACTACGTGAGGAGCAGTGTCAACAACCCACTATACTAGGAATAATATCACACAAGCTATGAATTTGCAGGTAATAGTGTCATGGTGCTAGGGTGAAGGTGCAGGGACTACTGATTGGTGCTAGGGTGAAGGGGCAGGAAATATAATCGTCGTATGCCAAGTTGGCGAAGAAGCCACGCCCCTCTTCCGTAGATGAGGCAGCTGATTGGTCCATATACAATGTTTGTGTCGCTATCCATCTATTCACACTGTGTTCACAGTTTATAATCAGACCTGTTCTGTAAAATATTAGAAATTAGGAACATTAAAATATAAACGATTTTAAGGCATTAACACCTTATATTTGCTAGAAAACAAAGAAATAATGAATAGGCTTCATTTGAAAACGATGTTGTCCTTGACTTCGACCGTATGTGATACATGTTTAACATTTTTAACATTCTCTCTAAAGTGCTAATGCCTTAAAGTCATTCATATCTTAACGTTCCCAATTCTTATCATAATTATACACAAGAACAGGTCTGATTATAGAATGTGAACACAGTGTGAATAAATGGATAGTAACACGAACATTTCATATGAACCAGTCAGCTACCTCAGCTATGGAAGAGGGGCGTGGCTTCTTCGCCAAATTAGAGTAAAACGAGTCATGGTGCAAGGGTGAAGGTGTAGGGTCTAGTGTCACTGTGGAGGATCCTGGTTGGAGATTATAGCAGTAGTAGGTAGAGATAAGTAGAGGCTATAGCTTGCCTCATGCAGCTCAGCATTGTTTCGCTGAACGAATATGATCTGATCAAGTCCTCAGAACTCGGCAGATATGGTGTCCCATTAAGTTAGAGTTGGAGACAGAAGGAGGTCTCGTTACATTTAGCTCTTCACCTGAAAATTGACTCAGTTTCAGGAAGTTGCTACTGTGACAGTAATAAGCAACAAAGGGTCAGACATTCCTCACAAATATTTACCTTCCTCTGTGAAGACTGGAGTGGTTTTCTCTATCTTGTAAACTGGTACTCTATACCGGTCACTGTAAAATAATAGATGTTACTTAACACGCGAGATAAATGATATTCACGTATCTATAAAGACGTAACGAGTTTTCTGCAATGTGTACAGTATCATTTAGTAGCCACTAACTGATACATTATCATTTCAAACTCACTACCTATTCACAAACTTTATTTTTTTGGTCACTTCTGACCATAGAACCCTCTCCTAATATTTATGCCGAAGCAGACAGTCTTCTGTTTGTAAAAATCACCAGAAAGTGTCTTCTCTCTGTTACCATTAACTAAGGACTGTCTTCTGTCTGTTACCAGTGACTAAAGACTGCGTCGTGTTTGTGAGCAGTCACCAGACCGGCTTCTGTCTAGGTAAAATGCAGCAGCAAAAACCGGAAGAATGAGCCAGGAATTTCAGTTTTCATTGCCACCTTTTATTTATTTGTCATCAAGAATAACTCCCATCTGCCTGTCGTCAGCGACCAAACACTGACTCCTGCCAAGGATTATTCTTAAGAGATTGTTTCCTACCTGTCATCGCTGATGAGACACTCTCTTGCTTACTACCCCTGGTCACAATCAATCCCTTTCAAGACACCCCCTGAACGAATACTGTCCCTTGCCTATTGCTCTATGGTCACAGACTGACTTATGATCACCACTCCTACCCATAAACTGTCCCTTGGCCAAGGACTATCTCTTGAACATACAGTGTCTCCTGACCACTATCTCTGGCCTTGGACTCTTCCCCTGGTTTCAGGTTGTCCCACTGCTACTGCTTACCTAGATATTCCTTCAGATCGCTCAGTAAGTGACACACTATAGGAAACAACCCTGTTCCTGGTGGTGCCGTAGACTTTATTAGAGCTGCTGCTTAACTTCGTGATCCTGAATTCGCCACCATTAATGCCGATTGCTCCAGCATGAAGCGCTGCTCTGCAAATGTCAGACTCCTGAAGGAAAGATATTACCTCTGTTAGAATTCCTTCATGTGATCGAACAGTACCTCCTCGAGGGAAAACCAGCTACTCGGTATTGAAAGACAAACTGTAAATGTTGGCAGGGTTCTTATGAGCTTTGGTACTATAACCTCCATAAATCTACCAATCTTAATAACTATGATAATGTCAGTATTCATAGAATATAACTTACAGAAACCTTAGAAACATAACATTTGTAATACTTAATTTGTTAGCAATATAGTTATCTGCCTGTCTGTCTACCTACCATTACCTCCATCCTCAGGAGCTGGACGCTCTAAAGCCGGGCGCATATTCCGACCTCTGATTGCGGTTCCTACTATCGGTGACGGGGAGGTAAAGAAGCAATGTATCATTATAACCAAGGAATTAGTATCGCAAGTATCAGGAATGACAAGTAATCTGAAATTGTAAACGTTAAGCATTACCTGTTTCTGGAGGTACGAAGCTTACCAAAACCGCTTGGCAATGCTTAAAGTACAATGCCCACAAAAAAAGAAAAGCCTTGTCCGCCACTCCATACATTTTCAAAATCGGTATCACACTTAACATCTTCGTACTTTGTCATCTTTCGTTTGGCCTTGATCACCATCTACAGACGTCTAGGCATGGAACCTTTCCTGTAGTATTCTAGGTCCATGGTCTGGGTCCATAAGGTCTTGATCTCCTGAATGAGGCGAGGCACTGATGAGGTGCTGTAGGAAGAAGCCGCCTGATCGTGTGTTCTGAGCGCCTGGAAATCTCACGTGTACCCACATTCTTTTTACTTACAGGCGCGAATTCGGGCTTTCTCCTCCTTAGAAGGTACAAGGCAACCATCTTGAAGTACAGGTGAAAGAAATACAGCTTATAGAAAGGAAATTCCCAAAGTTGAGAAATAACATCCTTTCCTCAAGACAGCATGAGGCACACTGAGGCGGATTGCTGGTGTTTATACCATAAGAAAGACTAGTCTCAGGACCTGATGTATGATGATTTCACCCTGAGAGTGTCATATGCTTATACCTACAATAAGCATTGGCCGTGCATCGTTTCTGAAAATATATGGGGACGGACAATGTTTTTTTGCGAACATTGTATATTAAGACATAAGGAGAAACCTGCAGGAATTACTTAAGCTGTTTTTGCCAACAAAAAGGATTTGGTAAACAAATATAGCATATTTGTATTACGAGAAATGAGATTAGCAAAACATGCTGCTACTTTTACGTTCACTTCCATTATAAACATCAATGTTAATCATACGTTTATGGAATAAAACTGCGAACGAAGAAAACTACTCAAATAACGATCATCCGACGATCGTTGCTCAGCTGTCACTCTTTTGATGTCGGTCCAGTGCTCTGGCCCATTGCCTCCACTGCTTCTCGCTTGACACTAGACTCAGACAGTCGTGTAAATCCTAGGAAATCTGTTATCTTTTATTAGGCAGTGACAAAACGACTAACTCATGCTAGGACACTGTTCCCTCACTTTAAGCTTAGTGAGGGAAGTCGTGAGGGATGTGTAGGCAGAACACAGGCCGCATTGGTGATGTAGCTCCTACAACCTATAGTCTACAGCTAGCTCTCAGACCCAATTGTCTCGAACCTGAGAAATGATTTTGTTTGTGTGATTTCATTGTTTTTTTTTTTCTTTCCCGTAAATGATGGACCAGTACGATAGTTTTCTGGCTGAAAAAAGTTAATTTACGACACTAATTTTAATATTCTAATGGTGCAGCGAATGGCGTTCCTGACCATGACGCATTTACGGGCTGCCCGGGGTCGAGCCCGAATAGGTTCGAATCCTGGTCGCGGCAGTCGGTCCACAGTTAACCCAGCTGTTCATCCACCCTTAGGGTTTGGTCGATAACCTGGGCACCTAGCTTAAGCTATATATATATATATATATATATATATATATGTGTGTGTGTGTGTGTGTGTGTGTTAATGAGATGGCGTTAACTAAGGAACTTAGTCGCTCGTGCCGTCTCAGCTGTGGATTTTTTTTTGTATCGAGAATGGTTCATATTACCTTTCCATACACGTGTCTCCAATTAACTTAAGAAATGTAGCGAATACACAGCCAATAGTTCCATGAACTTTGGCTGTGGCAGCTAAATTAAGAAAGTTCTGGAAGTAAAGATTGGGAGAGTGGCCTATGACTATGTTATTTATAACAAATATTTATAATACGTGAGAAATATTTAACAAATGTAGGTAATTTTTACCCGGAATCTGTACTGTATCCTATCATAATGCATATAAAACTGCTCTAATCACTCAGTGGTTCCATGCATACTGTCAGCAATGTTATGCAGCTTATGAAATGATTTCTTACAGTATATACAAAGTAATACAAGTTAATGAATATTATATCATGTCATGACGAAAACTCTGCGTGATCGCAAGCAGTAAGTTCTTACTGGATATGCTTAAAAAATGAAAGATTACACCTTTAATTCCCCGAAATATTCAAACGGAAAATAATGAAAGTTTCTCTGTATCCAATTAATATAGAAAATTAATTCCTTACGAAACATTATAGTACAAAATACTGTCTAAACACCAGTAAAAAAAAAAGAGTGCTCCTGGCACCACTCAATCAAAACAAATAGTCTTCAGGAAAGAGCAAAGAAAGAGTAAAGAAATTTTAACCACATGAAGTCACACGATGGTCCCTTAGTATCATACAGAGGGATTCATTAACACTGACACCTGCACTCCTGTGCTGACCCCGTGCACGGTTTACTCACCGGTGCAACTCTCCCAACTTCTTCCAGCGGGTGATTTCCCAAACACAACAGATATCCGCAGACACATCACACTGGCCCACAACAGAACCCACAAGGCTCTTGAGAGCCACACAATCCTTACGGCACTTTTATTTCCGAAGCTTAGCAAACTGTTCACTGATCATACGATTGCTCCCATTAGTATTCCAATACTTGCCTTGAAAAAAGTGAGTTCTTATGGTCGATTTGCTACCGGTGAACACCATCAACTTTTCACGTTTACCTGCCCAATTAGTTGCAGGAGGCGACGCTTTTAAATTGCAGTGTGAACAATCAGGCGTCTGCGTGTGCGTCCATCCCCTCAAGCAAGACAAACTGACACGAAGCTTAACTCCAATGAACTTCAGCAGTGACATATTCAAAACAAATCTGCTTCACTTTAGTCGAGTCGTGCAAGAACAGATATCGACGTCAGCAAGCGTGTTATCTACAATATCTAAACATTTTGACATCATGGCTCGAGGATGAACTTGTGGGTAAGTCTTGTGTTGTAAAGGACAAGAAAGGTCAAATTCGTCAAATTGGCACGTAAGCCATGTGATAGTTCTCACTGATGTCACAGAAATAGATGGCAGTCGTAGAGGGTGTGCTGAAATGGTTTGGACATATGGAGAGAATGAGTGAGGGAAGGTTGACAAGGAGGATATACGTGTCAGGGGTAGAAGGAACAAGGAGAAGCGGGAGACCAAATTGGAGGTGAAAGGATGGAGTGAAAAAGATTTTGAATGATCGGGGCCTGGACATGCAGGGGGGGGGGGGGTGGAGGTGAAAGACG